>CM076583.1:195485719-195677033 GCA_034641835.2 Pinus albicaulis | reverse complement strand
AGAGGCGCAAAGGAACGCCGGGGCGGTAGATATGTAAGAGAAGTAATTTAATGAAAATAAAAAGTATGTGACGATATGGAATATTGGATTTTAAATTGTCAAACATATTTTTTTGTTTGTGTTATCAAGGTATGCACACAGTTAGTAAATTGCTTAAAACCCTGAAAAAGGATAACTCTGAAACCCATGAGTCATCGCCTGAAACCAAGAAATTATCAAAAACCTGAAACACATACCGTGTTAACCAAGAAGAAACAAAACCCTTTGCCCCTAAGGGTGCAAAGGTAGACCGAAGGAGTAGACTTTGTATTAATTCTTGTGCCTATGAAAGAGTTTGCGCTTGTCGTGCGTGTTTTGATTGAGATTAACAATTGACATTTCCGAATAAATTAAATGTTAAGAATAATGGAATACTATTTATAGTTTAAATATATAAAGAATTATTTTATTTTTAATAATTATATGTTAGTTGATTCAAAACTCATAACAGCATTAGCTTATTTTATAAGTTATTTTATTTAAGCTTAAAAAAGAATAAAAGAAAGATTAATTTTTTTATTTTTATTTTTAAATACAAATAATTCTTTATATATAAAATAATATAAAATGAAAAATACAAAAGTGACATTACATAGTGACAGTAAAAGTGATGAAAAATATTAGAAAAGCCAATGACAATACAAGTGATGAAAAACATTAGAAAAGCAAATAAAAATTAAAAGGAAAAGGGAATAAATTCAAATTGGAGAAAATGAGAGAAATTGGGAAAATGGAATTAACAGAGCAGAAATCAATGTCTGTCTCATTCTGCATTTTTTTCTATTTTTTTTCTCCGGATATTGGATTGGGCAGCTTAATGCTTATTTCTTGCTTATTTCTTCATGGGAGGAAAACCCTTGGATGGAAAACTGGTTTAGGACAATCATCCACCCTAGCTAGTTGAGAAGAGATTCTGCAGATCCTTTATCAGTTTTCAATTTGACGAGATCGGTATCATCAAGAGGTTCATTGGGAATGGTTTTTCTCGCCACGGAAACCCTTCTTAGCTTACATGATTACATGATTTTAATCAAAAGCATTAAGAATATTCTGCCAGACAAACATTGAAGAGCGCCAATTCCGAGGTGTGTACAGTTGTTCTATTTGTTATCTGTCACTTTCATCCTTCAATTTAATAAAAATATTAATAAAATGGTAACAGTCAGTTTTATTAATTTGAAAATGTTTTAAAAATATTTAAAAAATGGGAAAAACTATAACGGGACCCCAATCAAGTGATCGGCGCGCAGGCTGTTCCCGTTGTCGTGGGCGCGTGCTGCTCGGTGTTTGAAAATAGACCGAGAGAGTGGGTTGTCGTGGCAGCCCAAGATATTTCCACAGACAGCGTGTGATTAGAGGTGCATTCGAAACAGCTGTCTGTGTTTGAATTTAGACTGAGAGAGAGGGTTGTCGTGGCATCCAAAGATATTTCCACAGACAACCGGTGATTAGAGGTGTAGTGGTTTAAAGAACAGAGCCAATGCTTGTCTTTCAGGAGAGAGTTCATTTAGGAGAAAATGACATTTGTGACAGCCGGTGATTAGAGGTGCAAAGGTTTAAAAAACATAGCGAACGCTCTTATTTCGGGAGAGAGTTCATTTGGGAGAAAACGACATTTGTTTTCTATGTTTTTAGACAATTCAATATATGCATGTGCAGGATTAAAGCACAATTTGCACATATGCATGTGCAGGGTTACTATCTTAAGCACAGATTGTACAGGAGCTAGTTGTCTGAAGCTGATTTACAAGACACATGTGGCTGGGTTAAAATCCGAGTTTACTTCAGGGATTATTTATCATAGATCTGAGCCTAAACAACAATGTTAGTCCAGCTTCAATTGCTCACCCACCAAATATCTTGTGTTAATGGGAGTGTGCAATTGTAACAGTATCTTTGGGAGGTTGGGTAAAGAGTGCAATTATTTTTATTCTACCTGTGGGTCATGGCTCTGAGTCTCATTTATATGTCAACTGGGGCAGTACCCTGATGAACTGTGAAGAATATCCTTAATATTACATTGGTTCAGGTTGGGGGTTCGCCATCTCTTTATCCCATAAACAGAAGCACAATCACATAGATTGAACTTTGGATCATGAGGACTTACAGGAGCTAAAATCCTCATGGCTCTGAGTCTCATTTCCATGTCAACTTGAGTAGTACCCTGATGAACTGTGAAGAATATCCATATCCTTAGTATTACATTGGTTCAAGCTGATGGTTTGTCCTCTCCCTATCCCACAAACAAAAGCACAATCACATAGTTTGAACTTTGGATCATCAGGACTTATAGGATCTAAAAAGGATTTTAGGAACTGTGTGGTTCGGCCAATTGAACATTTCCAAATTTCATGAGTATAAACGGCAATGTATCTCTCAAATCGCTGAAATTATGAGTAACTTACTGCAAGTTAACCGAGGTTGGTCATCCTTTAGGCAGTGTACAATTTCTTAAAAATATCTGGTGAGGAATCTAAACAAATATGAACTATCAGTGGCTTCTAATCGAATCAGCAGATGTCACGACAAGGTGAACAGAAGGAAGAGGACGTAATACAGATGATTGAAGACAAGGAAATTGGGGAACAGAATCCAGGACAGGCCTGGAAGATGTGGCTAGTGATCACACCTTATAGCAGGAAAACTGGAAATTTTGCAAGGGGACATTAGAGAACTCTGTTTTGATTTTGTTGTGTGCAACCAACTTAAATCACGAAGATATTATGTATGTTAAAAAGTGTTGGTTAGCTTAACTGCAACCATTTTTAATAATATAATTTCCTAAATATCTGTTGGAAAAAAAACACATCGTGAGGGAGGGGAAAACAACCCTATATATTATTTACTAATTATATTATTGCCCTTGGTTTTATATATGAGTATTTTTTTTAATACCATGTAACACAGCTTAGCATTAAGCACTGACATTACATGTCTGATTAATTTTGAGAAAAAAATTGCATATATAATTTAAACATCTCCTCGGACTACAGAAAACATGCAAACTGCCCAAAGAAAAAGCAACGCAAAATTTTCGAAAGGTAAAATAGAAATGATTTACCAGTTTTCCTTGATGAATCCCTATGGTTTGATCTCTTTTCCTCAGCAAGAGGGTGCACCTTTACCTCGTCCAACCAATTCTTGGAAAGATAACACGGCTTCTTCACATCTTTGCCTACAACGCCATACCCTAGCCTGCATTTTTCGTCTTCTGGCAATGGAACCCTAACGCTCTCTTTTTCCTCTTTTCTACTCTTCTTTTCTTTTCAGGCCGACCATCCTCTTTACGGTTCCTTTCAGTGTCTTTCCGGCCGTAATCTTTTTGGTTCTTTCCACCGTCTCTATGGCCATCATCTTTCCGTTTCTTGCCACCGTCTTTCCGGCCAGATTCTTCGCCGGTATTGCCATTCATCTGAAATTCATTCTAGCCCTCGAATAAATTGATATGCTTAGAATCCCGATCTAGGGCTTCGGATTGGTTAGATTCCTCTAGGAAGCTCGTGACAACATCGCTGGCGTTGAGGGTTGAACGAGTTAGATCGGGGGCCGATTCAAACCTCGTCGGGAGATTTTTTCGCTTGGCCTAACGGAGAATTTCTAGACGGAATTCGGCGTCTCGTCTTCTGGCATCCTCCTGCTTAAGTTGTTCCTCTCGGGCAGCAACTTCTTCGTCAAGGCGAACCATGTTCGCTCTTCCTCGAATGGGCGCTTCATGCCCTCTTCTCCCATGAGTTGTGCTTCGACGCCTTCTACAACCGGGGTGAGGAGCCAAAGCAGGATGCGTGTGGCCTGTGAGGAAAAAAGGCCGATTCCTTACAAGGAGAGTGTGCCCAGCATCAAACAGGGGCAGCTGGAGAGATAAGGCAGAGCGGAGCGAACGAGGAGGAACTAGTGCAGCTGGCGGCGCAGTTGAACGGAGATTATACAAACACGTGGCGAAATCTCATAGGTTCCATGCGCTTGGAAAAGTGTCTCTCATTGGCTGGGGTGAACAGTGTTTGCTCACCCCAAGCCCGCAATGGAAAACGCCTCCGGCGTAAAAATTAAAAAATATTTTTTAAAGTTATATTTTGCAAAATTATAAAATATTATATATATTTCACTAGTCAACTCAATACTTATTAAGTAATACTTGCTAAGCCAGGCATAATAATACTAGAGCTTAGCTAGCAACAATGGTTTCCATATAGTATTAGTTTGATCCTATCGTATTATTTATCTGATTCGTTTTGAGAATGATTTAGTTTTGTTATGTAGTAATATTGGTTGAAAAGTAGGTTGAATCACAAGTAAAACAATTATGCTATTTCAGTATATAATTTTGTATTTGTTTTTTGCTATGCTTTTAAAAATAAATTTGATTAAGTATTAATATTAACATTATTTTATATATATATATATATATATATATATATATATATATATTTATGTTTATTTTATTTTCCAAAACATTGGCATTATTGTAATTTGTGAGATTAAATATTTTTCATTTTTTAATGGTGATATTATTTAGATTAAAGTTGGTGTCTTTGGTTTTTTTAATTCAATCATTAATTATCATTTTTAATAATGTTCATAGTCTTTCAAAATTGTTTGTTTAGTTAGCTTCTTTCAAGAATGTAGGGCTTAGGGCTTATTGACCTTATTGATCCATTCTCCCAAGAAAAAATATATTAGACCTAAATGCATAGTTAGTAGTAGTTATTTAGACTAACTTTACCTAGTAGTGTAAGTAAGATAATTATCTAATATATTTTTCATTTTATTCTAATAATTGAATTTAATAGTTTGTACAATTCTTCCTTGTTTATCCATTTATAGTATACCAAACATGTTAATATTGCTAGGAGAATAATATCCAAAAAAGGAACTTCGAAAAGCACTTTAGTTGAAACATAAAAATATAGATCATTGGTTGGAAAACCACAAAAGTTGCATGGATTGGCATGAGCAAATGCATTGGAGTATATATTAGAAAGAGAATCATAAACATTAAGAAAACCTTAGCATCAGAACCATATCTCAAAACCTATTTAGCTCTTGTTACATAAGTTGTTGATCTTCTCTCCATTCAAAACCATATTGAGAATTTTACTTCACTCACTATGGCCATTAATGATTCTATATGACCATTTCCATGGTATATCAATTACACTCTTTGAGTGAATTCCTACCACGAAATTTCATAAGTATCTATAAGAACCAAAGTAGCTCTTGATACCTAATACATTGATCTTCTATCCATTTGAAATTGCCTTCAAACTTTCATTTCATTCATAGTATCCATTAATGAAACTATATGACCTTTTACATGGTAGTTATTTGAGTGAATTATGTTGGACACCTAATCCTCTATGGGTAGGTGTGGAAGCCGAATAGTCATAAAGGAGTCCAAGTGACCTTGGAATGTGGAATCCAAGAGTCACCCCATTATACTATAAATAGACATCTATGGTTAATGGAAAGGCAATCAATGCTTATCTTTATCTTGTGTGTGTGTTTCACCATGCGTGTGTTTAACATGGTATCAGAGCCATGATGAGTGGCCTTGTGCGTTTATGTGTTAATGTGTTAGGTTTTCTGTCCTGCATTGAATAGTGCTGGTCTTTGTGCTAGACAACGTGCTGGTCTCTAACGCTCCTCCTTCTCCTGACCATTTGTCAGATTCCTTTCCATTGTCAATTGCTTCACTTGAAGAACGTCCAACATCTAAAAGGTTATCCAATCCATTTGATGATGATTCTAACTTATTAGAAGTCTCAGTGTTGAAAAGCTGCATAAACAATGCTTTGGCAACATCACTTAAAGCACGTTGATACTTCACAATTTGGCCATCTAGAGGGCCATTTTGCCCATCCTGTGAGTGTTCTTCTTGCTTGGGTAATCCCCTTTTCTTGATTATTTTCCGCAAGAGGTATATTGTTTTCATTCTATTGCACAAGCTATGCCAAAAACCCAGGATTCTGCATGGCTTTTGCCAAGAATGACATCATCTGTTGCTGTCGTTGTTCCATCCCTTGAAGGTGTTGAGCCACTGTCTATAGCTAAAGATCAGTAGACTGTTGTTGCTACTTGAGTCTGACAAGTTCTGTCATCAATACATTCACATCCCATTTGAGCCTCTATATTTCTTCCTCCAGACCAAATTTGTTCTCGGGGAGTGCTTCCTGAGAGTTTGTCTATTGACGGGGGATTTAATTTGCGAGCCGGAGGATCAAATCAGCTCGAGTTATTTCTGAGCAAACTGGGGTTTTAATTCAGTCAAGTTGCATGCTCCTCGGCATCGACCTTCACCTTCCTCCATACAATCAAACCTCTTGTGCATCAACCTCTCCACCATCTCCCGCACTCTCGACTTGTATCCACTTGTGCGTCGACCTCCCACAGTCCTCGATGCACTCGACCTTCACTTTCACCAGCCTTCCCACGTTTCCTCTCTCTCCTCGAATGTTGGCCCTTGCCCTCCAATGAATTCCCGGTAATGATTTCCACTGCCCTGCGCCTCACAGAAGCCGCCCTCTTGCAGTCCCTGAGCCTCGAATCCAACGAATGAGATGCCACACTTCCATTGACAACAACCAATTCAATATCTTTTTCACGATTGCTATCAATCACCTTGTCACGGCGTTGAAGCTGGGGACTTCGTTGTAAGACGGGAGAAAAGGATTTTCTGTTATCATTTCGTTTGTTGTCAAGATCCCAAGCCTTGTCAATAACATTATGTACGAAGGCGATCCCAAATAATCCCAAAAAGTAATGACAGAAGGGCTAAGATCTCCACGAGGCTCAACATGTAGAGTGGGATCGAGATTTGAAGCTTCTCCCTCCACTTCTGTATGAGAAAATACGAGGCGAAGAAAAAAAAGCACCAAGAATACCTTGTTCGTGAAGGCAACGGGAAGAGGCAGAGCATCCGATGCCATTGCAGATGCCTTGGAATCCTTCTTGTGCCATGTCTGGTGCTCGAATCCCAACTTCACCCCCACCCCTCACCCTCCGCACTCCCGCTCCCCTACCCCCTGCACAACACTGTCGGTTCCCTCATCGTAGCACCACTTGCGAGCTCCAACCGACCCCTTCCAATTCCGCCCGCCCCTACCACTTCCCCCCCTTTGGCCCTTCCAATTCCACCTGCCCTTCGTCCCACACCGAATCCCCTCTCCTCCTCTCACTCACCTCACTCCCTTCGCCCCTCCCCCGACGACCTTTCAACTTCTGCTCCCTTACCTCCCCTCCACGCAGCATCCCTCACCCTCTCTCTGCCCACACATACACTGCTCCCCTTATCCCTCCGCCTACTGCTCCCTTCCCCTCCGCACCGTGCTCTTACCTCCACCTCCTCCCTTACTGCGAGCCTGAGCCACAATCTCTCATTCTAGATTCAGAGTTGTAGCCATAGACGCAGAAGTTCAAGTGAGCCTAAGCCACAATTCATCATTCCAGATTCAAAGTTGTAGCTAGAGACACGGATGCCCATGATCATGCCGTTGGTTGGTGGACAACCTTAAACCATCTATGCGAGGTTGATATTCTTCCTCTTCAAAGAATTCATAACACTTCCTCTAGCAGAAGACTTCAACTTCTTGCCAGTTTTGGAAGAGTTCCAGGAAATGCATTAAACATTCTAGTGTCGGTGGTCATCCTTGTTAGTATGAATCCTTTGTCGAAGTGTACGAAAAAGGACCACTTTAGCTACGCATAACTAATAGCCCTAACAACAAAAGTGGCTGCCAATATCTTCAGATCTGCGGTTAGTTGAACATAAAAGAGCTGCAAAAACCAGATCTATGCATGGAAAGACATTAAGTAGAAAAAATAAGGGTTTGCTCCATATACCAATAGACAAGACAAGAACAATTTTTGAAAGAATTTTTATATTAATTGGGCACCTGGGAGGAAAACAAGAAGGCGTACCCAATTCTCCTCAGTGGGATGGGTTCTTGGACGTCCTCAGCACTTCAGATCTAAGATTTATCTCTCTTGTTGGTGTAGAAAACCCACACAAAGAATAGAACTCAAAGGGAGCTCACACAGCAAATGGTAGAAAAGAGTGACCAAGTGTATAGATCCAGAGTGATCTAGTAGGCAACAAAAGGTGAAGAATGGTAGGAAAAACCCTCCTATTTATAACAAAATATTGGGTCATTCTAGATCTTGGTGCATGGGTTAACCAGATCTAGATCCACTTTTTATGGAATATTTTATTATATTTGTTGGAGGGAAAAGGTATTTGATTTGGGTCAAATCCCTTAATTAGTTAAAAATAAATAAATAAATGATTTATTTATCTTTTTAAGGAAGCGGTTATAAGATAATCAAATAAATAAGGAATTATTTAATTATTTAAGGAAGTGGTTGAAAGATAATTAAATAAATAATGATTTATTTAATTATTTGTGGGTGATTTGGTCATATTTAACAAGGAATATTATCTAAATAAGATTTAAATAATTATTCCTATAAAATAATAAGATAAATAAATGTTTATCTAATTAATTTCTTTGTTTTTGGGTTAAACATGACTGGAAATAATAATTAAATTATGGTTTAATTAATTATTCCATGAGGAAAATTAAACAAAATAGGTTTGTTTAATATTTCCTTTTGGGGTTTCCTGTTTAGACCATAAACAACCTAATAAATGCGGTTTACTAAGTTATTTTAACATAGTGAAGGCAATTTTACTTAGGGTAAAATTGGTCTTACATGGTGTACTTGGGTCCATCTAATGGTAATAGGTTAGATGACCAAAAAATGGTGTAACAGATTGCCCCCCAGCGTGCGAGTGTCAGGAGCAAATCGTATGACCGAAGTACGTTGTAAGAACTCAATCACTAGACAACAAAAGGGAAGTCAGAGAGAGAAATGCAAGGTAGATAGTGTGTTGAAGAACTAGACCTTGAGGAGACGAGACTCGTAGGTGCAACAAGTCTCTTTTTATGAGAGGGTACCTGTGCTGAAGGCGGCGGGGGAGGCATACCTATGCCCGCCGAGACAAAGTACAAAAGAATAGTGTGTCCAGTAAACAAGGGACCGAACCATAAAGTACAGCCGGCATAATCATGAGCCAGATAAAAATACAATGAGGAATCCCACATACATGATGTGCCTGGGATAACGGCCAGGACTGATACAATAATATCTGAGTACATGAGATACAAATACAACCCAAATGCCCCCTATAAATGGGGAAGGGCTCACAAAATCTGACTGATACATGCAAATCAAAGAGGCGCTGCAAGTGGCTAAGGCCAACATCATCAAATATCTGGAGCTGCATTGAAGGCTGCAAGGAGGAGGTCATCCGGGCATGTGGGGGGCTACCTGCAGGGCCACCCCCTCATGAGGGTTGAGACATCTCACACACACCCGAGAATCATCAAGAGCTGCTGCTGTATCACTGAACCATCAAGTATACGGATCTCGGTCATGCTGAAAGGAGCTGGAGTGGAGAAACAATCAAGTCAAAGGGAAAGGAGAGATCCCTTTGCCTGATCTGAGGCACCGAACAAGAGTGGAAGCTGGAACCAAGGTACACCGCCCTCTAGACCTGGCTTCTGGAATGAATGAGCTGATGTCGACAGAAGGAGGTCCGCCATAGGTGAGGCAATGAGAGATCCTCAACTAGGGCACGAGAGAAAATAGTAGAGCGACGGACAGACTGACACTAATGATGATAGTGAAATGGAAAGGACTGAGTAGCGAATGGACAACTTCCCTTGTTAGAGCATAAAGGGCATGAATGATGTGGCAGCGACTGACACAATATCATAAAGGATAGGGGACAGTGGGACTGAAGGCCATAAGGTGCGACACAAGAGAGAGACCAAGCAATGAAGGATGGAGGACTATAGCGGGGTACAAAGGGACTCGGGATAGACTCCATGAATGCGAGGGTGACTCAACTTGAATGCTCTAAACAAGGGCGACTCGATGGTGCTGCCACACAGTAAAGGCCCAATGGGGGACCATAAAAACATGAGTACAAGATGGTAACTCATGACGAAAATCGTCACGAACAAAGACAAGTAAGGAGGCAAGATGGTGCTCCAAGTACAAGTGTCGTAAGTGAGGACATTCGATTTTAAGGATGGGTGAAGTGACCCTTCTTGGACAAAATGTGTCCTGGTGAAGTATCAAATCACAAAAAACTAACAGATACCCATTTGAGGGCTCAGTGAGAGCTTTCCAACGGTGTAGACGGTTTGTCAAACGGGGCTACGGTATGGTCGCAGCAGTCGAAAGAAGAAATAGGGGTTCTCTTTTAATGAGGCGGTTTTCCCTCCAAAATCATTCATTTGCTATTGTTGCTGTGGTGAATGTGGAGAGGAGAGAAGGCCCTAAATCTTGCGGCGAACGTAGCGGACAAACCGACCGGTGGAATCGAGATCCGTCAGTTGGAGGTAGGAGGCCTAACCTTTCTCTTGCATTTTGATGGATTACTTTTTCAGTTTAGGGCCCAAAATCCTAGAAACAGCCCCTCCTTCATCTCTACGGCCGGGTCGCACTTTTTGGGGCAAAAAGTGCGACACAGGACGCAAGGTTTCGAGAACAAAAACTACGACTGTGGTCAAAATTGAGCGGCACCGACACAGGAGATGAGGGGATTTTGGTGTTGTTTTATGGTGAGAGTTGGAGTTTTGTGTTTGGATTATAGTATTCTGATGTATGTTAAAAGAAGATGTTTTGTGCAGGTGTGGCAGATTTACGGGTTAGCTGGAGAGAGAGACCTGGGTACATTACGGGCAGAGATCCAGGCGGATCAGGGTGTCCGTCGTGTGTTGGCCAGGTTTGGGGTTGTAAAGTTTTTGGAGAACCCTTTGATGAGGGCAGGAGAGCCTTTGTTGGCCCGGATTATCAGTTACTGGGATCGAGAGCATGAGGTCTTTGTAGTGCAGGGGCACAGGATCGAACTGACAATCCAGGATGTGTATTTCCTGACGGGCCTCCCTGCCCAGGGATGGTCGAGCACTGGCCACGAGTATTGCGGCGGGCGGCCTGTGTGGAGTTTTGGCTGGGGCCGACATTGTCGTCAAGGTCTCCAAGTCGAGGACTTGGATACGGAAGTCGGGGATCTAGAGAGGCTAGAAACCCGTGCAGTGGCCGCAGCTGTGCTGCGAATCCTGGGCCGCCAGGCGTTCCATCACATCACCGGTGGGCGGTCAGTGTATAGAGAGTGTAGGGAGTGGGACCTACTATGGTTGGGCCCAAATGATGCTGGTGTCGTTAAAACGACAGTTGTCGCTCTGCAAGCGGCAAGTGAATCACGATTGCTCGTAGAGGACTTTATTGTGCGCCTTCTTCTTTGAGAAGATCTCGACCTTGCGGCCTCGTATACAGCTTCCCGATGGGGGCCCGAGAGAGCCCAAGATGCGCCGGTGGGGGCGGCTACTGTGCAGAGGAGGAGGAGGGGCGGTCAAGCGAGTGTTTCGACCTGCTTTTTTTGCCCATTGGGATCAGATTCCATTATACATAGACAACTATCCCTATAGTGGGATGGAGATGCTATGAAATAGGACTGCCACTTAGGCCCCCAGTGAGTATGGGGGCTTGATCGTGATGGCAGTTGTATTCTTAATGTGCAGGACGCGTATTAAAGTTGTTTGAATAATGAATAAAGATGTGATTCATGTACTTTTGGTATGCAGATATAGCACCGGTAAAACCGACCGGGTATATGGGACGACCGGCAGCGTCTGGAGCTACCGGTCCAAGTGGGTCGAGAGCGACGCAAAATGAGGATGCAGCCGCCCTGCTGGAGGACATCCGCCGTAGATGCGAAAGGTTGTTGACCGGAGTATCGGAGCGCGGGTGGCAGGACTTAGATGACCAGTTCATAGAGCCATGTGTTGGTCTACCCTCGAAATGGCGAGGTGTCATGCGGCTCATGGCGATGGCCGGTCAAGGCATACGTGATCTACGAGCTGCAGGGGCAGAGCCATTAGCTCGGGATCCACGAGATATTGAGTAGGTGTGGGGCATGTGGTGCCCCCTGATGTGTATGTAGGGGCAGGTGGTGCTCCCAGTTTTGAGTTTTTTGTAACATGTGATGGGCATGTCATATGTAGCAGAGTAGATGGACTCTAAACACATGTTTTGCGACACATATTATGGATATGCATCGTTTTTAATGATTATAAATGTTATTGTGTGAAATGCGTGTGATAAATTCCGATCTGAACATGGTTTGCAATACTACTCTACATAATGATTACTGTTCTCGAGGTACATGGTTGGGTGCTTCGTTTAAATGCACGTATCAAGAAGTTTTAACATAATTAACGTAAACATGCAGGAGGTTATGCAATAGCTTTGTTAGTTGCGTGGCAAGTAGGGAATCAAAAACGAACGTGCAGATGGAGGATGCGATGGAAGAGGGCATTGACTAAGAGACCACGCACTGCATCATATTCGGCCTGATTGTTGGTGGCAGAACCAATGCAGACCCCGTTGGAGAGAACAAGGGCATGAAAGGGGGTGAAGATGGCCCAACCTGCCAAGGCTAGATTCCAGGAATAACAACTTGCACCATCGGCATAACTGATAAAGGGTGTGGACGAGGGGTCCTGCGGAATGGTGTGACAGGACAACAAATGAGGGGAGGGGAGACAATGACGACAGCGTGAGTGGACAGAAGACATTGAGCGGCAACTGCGGGAGGGAGTGCAATGAGCAGGATGACTATGACTCATATACAAACTATAGGGTGGTATATGAGGGCTATCGGAAGTATGGCGAGGACTCGGGCTGCAGAGGTCAACAGAGATACGGGTGGAGTGATCTCGAGTATGGGTAGAAAAAAGGTGGTCAGGCGAAACGACAGGGGAGGATGCAGGGGGACTGGGCTCTGAATGTCTCGCAGAAGAGGATAGGTAAAGAATGGTTGTGGTAGACTCCGTCATCTAAACATCAGGGGGGGAATGTCGATGGGGGCGGGGGGATCCTCAGGCTGGCCCGAAGCATACTGCGCGAGTATGGGAGAGGTAGATTGATTCTGTTCAACCTCATACTCTCAGACTACCTCTAAAGAGGCGCGGTAATGCGTCAGGTGAGGACAATGGTGGGAGTAATGGCCATGAACACCACACAGAAACGGGGTTTGTTGGTGCGGAAGCTATGGGTTGCGAGATTTATGGACGAAGAAGGAATGGAGGCTTCGGGGACCGTAGCTTTTCAGGGACCGTAGCTTCAGGGAACGCGACTTTAACCATGGGCTGAATACGGGGCAACTCAGGACAAGCATGGGTAGCATGACCGGCGACATCACATAAGGCACAAGGTTTTGCTGGCGGAGGAGGGGCCGGGTCAGTCATGGTGGTATTTTCTTTGGGTGCCCCTTGTGAGCTTTTCCTTTCTTCCCTAGAGCTGTCACGACAGGAGAGGGGTCCTATAGAGGTGCTTGGGGTACAGGGGCAACGGAGGAAGCGAGGGGGACCGGTTGAACCGGTGTCAAACCCATGTAGGGTTTGGGGTGACCAGGAGGGGTAGATGCTAGAGGATCAAGGTACCAGACGGGTATGCCCAAGGTCAGGTTAGGGAGAGAGATGGTGGCCATGACGGGGACAGAATATACTCGGGGAGGGGGAGTGAGGAAAGGGATCTGCCCAGCAGGGAAATGACTAGGAGGGACGACTCTGAGATGGTTAAGGCCTGGGGGAACCGATCCAGGAGGATAAAGAGGTTCAGGGATACTAGCTGTAGGGGGAGGGCTAGAAGGAGGAGATCCGACTGGATGAGATGAATGGCTAGGAGCAGGTTGTGGAGGGTGAGGGGGAGGTTGCTGACTAGCGAGGCAGGCCGCTTACGGGTAGCCTGAGATGATTGCATCATGCAAACATTCGATAAGCTGGGATCAGTGATGGGAGGAGGAGGGAGATTAGGAAAAGTTCCAAGCAGGGAGGAATCTTTGTAAACGCCGGGGGAGACACTGGTCAAGGAATCGACGGTTTTCTTGTTGGCTACAGAAGAGATGGTCGTCTCAGGTGAGGTCTGAGATTTTGGCTCATGATATGTCAACTGGTCACCAATCTAGCTTAGAATGGAAAAAAATCAAGAATATTTCATATTGGCACTCTCGAGGGAGTATATGTTAATATTGATGGAGTGAGGAGAATTGTTGATTTCGAGGTAATTGATATTGTGGAATATAATAATCCTTATCATGCATTACCTTGGATTGATTTGGCCTTTCAAAATCAGGTTATAATCAGGTTAAAAAAGGCAGATGATCTTCAACTCATAAGACTTAAGATATATAATTCCATTTTAACCCATGGAGGGAGATCGATATGTGGAATCGGTGGGAGATGGATTCAGTGCAGAATACCTTGATAACACTTAAAATGTGACTACTTGTAGTGACGATTATGATAATACAACTATTGGAGGGTTGATAAGACTACGAAGTTTAATTCCTATGCATCAAAATTAGATAAAGCCTTTGAAAATTAGAAGTAGAATGTATAAGAAGTATCCACCTAAAGATGTGTCTGTATTACTTGTATAGTGTGTTAGATCATAAGATATGTTCATGACCCCTCAAAGTATGATCGAATGATAGATGTGTGTTCCTTTATGGAATAATTCAATTTCTAGGTATCAAAGCAGCTTAGATGGCTATCATTGGATCTAGATCTAAAAATAACTTTGACACGATGGTGGGTAGCACACAAAGAGATGATATAAAACTGGAAAATGTGTAGAAATTTGTTGTAGATAAGATTCAAAATTAATACAAAAAATGAAGGATATAAATAGGCTCTCTCCAGGTGTCAAACCACTCATATAAAGGGGCGTGTCACAACATGGACCAAGAAGAGGATACCAAAAGAAGAGTGGATTCATAGGTTCATACATAAATTAGACATTATCCCTAGAAATTGATATACAAAATTAGAAGTGTGCAGAAGAAAAATGCATAGGGAAGATATGAATTAGAGATTCAAGATGAGTTTCATCTTCAAATATGGTGATCTATCCATAGATGTTGCATTACAAATTGCTAAAGGAAATAATTTTACATCAAAAGGTATGATTGTGTAAAAATCGGTACCATTGTGTCTCGCCCACCAACACTCTCAACCCATCAGATAACTTAGGGAATTCTACAATGCAATGGAGGAATACAAAGAAGAAGATGACTCAAGAATTTCTAGATGCCACTGACAGAAGGGTAGAACGCAATAATGTGGCTAGAAATTGAATACGAAAATAATGCCAAGCCTATCAAGGCATCTAAATTAAACATTGGAACTAAAGAGAATCTAAAGCTTGCTCTTTTTGGATACTATTGGGATGAGGAGAAAATAGAGAAAATTACTCATTTATTTCATGAATATTTAGACTTGTTCCCATAATATTTCTCAGAAATGAAAGGTATAGTATGGGATCTCAACGAAATTAACATTCCATTGAAGCCCGATGTGGATATAGTTAAATAGAGACCCTATAGGTTGAACCAAATTTATAAGTAGAAAATGTGAAAGGAATTAGACATAATTATGGAAGTAGAGATTATTTAACTAGTAGAAGAATTTGAGTGGGTAATTCCAATGGTGGTGTGGGATGAGAAGATAAGTGAAATCATAATGAGTGTGTCCAAGACCCCTTCCCCACCTGATTTACAAATGGAGTACTCGTGAATGTAGGATAAAAAAAAATGTACTCGCGAATGTAGGATGTGTGTGTCCATGCCCTACTCCTTTACGGATGGATGTTTAGGGTACCACTAGATCTATATTCTACAATAAAGATGAAATAATACTTTTGCAAAACAATGGGGATTTTTCTAGTATATATTTATGCATTTCAGTCTAAATAATGCACCAACAATTTTTTATAGAGTGTTTGTAGCAACTTTCAAAGATTTTATACATAAATTATTAGAGTTCTATCTCAATGATTAGATAGTGTTTAGTCAATTGAAGAAACACACTGAATTTTTGTGGGTTATGCTTGATAAATGTTCGCAATTGTAACTATCATTGAATTTTAAGAAGTGCATTTATATTTGCAATTTAATACGTTTTTGTTCTGTACGGTATGAAAATAAGCACTAATATTTGATCCTGTGCATATTCTTGTCATAATACGTTTACCTCCACCAACATCAATGTCCCAGTTGCATGGTCTTGAGACATACAAGTTACTATATAAATTTCATAAATGGTTATGCAAAGATTACAACCCCTTAGAGAAGATGTTGAAGAAAGAATTAAAGTTTCAATGGAATGAAGAATGTTAGTAGGCTTTGGATACTTTAAAGGAAAAAATGGTCACCATGTTAATTTTGGTCTTTCTAGAATGGGGTAAGGATTTCCATGTTCATGTGGATGCATCATCCATAACCTTGGGTGCAGTGTTATCCCAACCAAGAGAAGGGGATATAGATCATCCTATTATGTTCACTAGTAAAAAACTATTGACAACTAAGCAAAAAAACACCACTATAGAGCAAGAAGAGTTGGCAATGGTATATGTGCTATAGAATTTCTGACACTACCTATTAACATCACACTTTAGAATGTGTACAGATGATTATGCACTAACACATTTGGTCAATAAGAAAGTGTTGGGGAAGAAAGTGTTGGGGTTGGGGGGCAAAGAATTTAAAAATGGCTATTATTGTTACAGGAGTATGAATTTAAGGTTATTGTGAAAACAAGAAGACACAATGTGGGACCTGATCATTTGTCACGAATTTTGACAAGAGAAGATGCATCCAACCTCAATGAAAAATTTTGAGATGAAAATTTATTTTTAGGGGAAATTTTTTATTATTAATTAACATAAATTGTTCAATTTATTAGTGCATTAGTAGCCCAAAAAGAATACAGAGTTGTGCAGAATAAATAACTAGTTGTGAAGGCTTCATACTATCAACTAATAGCAATATGCCTATAGAAACTAGGCACATATTACATATTGTGATGATGAATTTATGCACATGAGAGACCACAGATATTTTCTATAGCACACAAAGGATTTGTAGGGGGGAATTATGTAGGGAAGTGTACTATGTAAAACATTCTACATGAAGAACTTCCCTACTCTCTACAAGGATGTTAAGGAATTTTTCCAAAACTAAAATATATTTCATAGGGTTGGGAAGCAATATAGGAGGGATTAGATTCTATTGTGTCCACAACTAACCTTGCATGCACTCAAAAAATGGCAGTAGACATCATCGTCCAATCAAATCGGTAGCAAAAAGATCAGGGGAAAGATACATAATAACTACATGGATTTTATGACTAGATGGGTTAAATCAAAACCTTTCCATGAATGTAGCACAAAGAAATTCACGCATTTTCTATTTGAAAATGTAATCATGATATTTTGATGCCCCATGATACTAATTAATGATCAAGATACTCTTTTTTTGAATAAGACGATTGCTACCCAGAAAGAATAATTTCATATCTATCATGAGAAGAGTACCTGCTATCATTTGTAACCAAATGGCACTGTTATGGATTTTTAAAAAAATATGGAAAACATTGTAACAAAATTTTGCAATGCAATCACAAATTATGGGGATATACAAGTTCCAATAGTCATATAGTCATGTACGACTTCATGTGAGAAATAAAAAAGATAAATATCTTTCAAGCTAGTATATGGGCGAGAATCAGTAATGCCCATGGAATTCATTGTCCCCGATTTGCACATTTTTGTGATAACAAACTTAAAAGTCCCTCATTCAATAAAACAAATATTGTCGTAGTTTCCACAATTAGAGGAAGACCATATAGTGGAAACATTTCATAAGAATCTCCAAAAAGCATGCAAAAATGCCTCGCATGATAGATGCATCAAAATAGAATAAGTTCCACCTAGGAAATTTGGTTATGCTTTATGATAGTAAATTTACAAAGAATCCAGGAAAATTTTAAATGCATTAGTTGGGTCCTTATATGATCTGATGTGTGATAGAGAAAAGAGGTTTCTAGTTATAAAACCTCAATTGGGAAACTGTGGAGGGATTCATCAATAGGATACGACTAAAACACTACAACAATACCTGACTCACCTTGTAGTAGGTAGATCCACAATGTCAAGAAAAAAAGTAGCAGATCATGTGCATGGACATAAGACAGATAGATAGTAAGAATGAGTCAAATCGAGGAACAAAAAATGAAATAACTACTGGGAAATACCAGAGTTGGTCAGGTCATATAGATACCATGACCACTGCAAGAATTAAAACCCACTTCATTAATGACCAAATGAGTGAACTATGATGGCAAGGATTTGTTCAAAGCAGTGGAACTGATAACAAAAATTTTGGATAAGTTTTCATATAGCCTAGGTATGTGCACTAAGGAAATATAAACCAAGAAAATTAAATATGACCATAGATGAGATCATGATCGATAGATTTCCAAATTATGATGCAACATGGCCATGTCTTAAAACATTTAGTGATGTAGTCGAGCAAGTTCATTGTGTGTGAGAGAGAAGGAGAGAATAAATCAATGTAAGGAAGCTAGGATGATTGAGAATAAGAGTTTCGAAGTTAGAAATTGGTGGAAATTCCAAATGAAATTTGTTAGATATTGGGTATCTTGGAAGGTATTTTCGAGAGAGAGGACAAACCACAACAAGTTTTTATTTGGAAAATTTACCCAAAATGGTGTTTGTGACAAATAAATAAATAATTTAATATTCTAAGGGTTAAATAAGCCAACAACCTAGATATATAAGTTATCCTAAGTGACCAAAGGAAGAGTATTTAATTAACTTAAGGTGAGGATCATATGCCATGGTGTGCAAGAGAGGTGTCACCTCTCTTGTGCAAGAGTGCCCTGGAAAGGATGAGTTCTGCTGGAAGAACCAATGATTACATGAATTCACGTATGATTGCAGGAACTCACAATTATAGGAATTTGCAGAGGCAAGAATTCTCTATTACAGTAATTCACATGTGAGTGTAGGAATTTGTGATTATAGGAATTCGTAGTGTGATTGTAGGAATTAAAGATTAGAGGAATTCATAGTGTGATTGTAGGAATTCACAATTATAGGAATTCACAGTGTGATTGTAGGAATTTGCAGTGTGATTGTAGGAATTTGTGATTTCAAATCCAAGGAGATCTCACCATAGAAGTTTGCAGAGGAGCATATCTAACAAGGGATGAGGAGATATATCTAGAGAAGATCATATCTATGAAGAAGAGGGTTAGATTTATTGAGCTAAAGTGTGAAAGGGTTTTGGAGGAGTAGAACTCTTGTTAGCAACTATGTATGTAAAGGTATTGGAGCAATAATACTCTCTATTTGTAGATCATGCAAAGGACCTGCAAAATTTCAAGGAAAACATGAGAATAAATGGTTAGTCTCTATGATCTACTTCAGTGGGTAAGATGTTTTTGTTCTTGTATATTTTTTGTGGGAATATTGTAGGTTTGATGTTATAGACTACAAGCCCTAGTTGTATACTGTGTATTTTATTCTTATATCAGAGGTAGAGGGCCATGATACCTGGTACAAAAGCCCTATGATTATTTTATTAATGAAGTATTAAAATAATTGAGTTTTGGGCTCATATATTTGTGTACTAAGTTGATTCACAACATTTACATTTTTTTTGTGCAAAGTGCTAGAATTTTTTTGTATTTCAGTGTGTTTAAGATGATGTTTTTAGACATGGACCCAATTCTAAAGTGACAAGGAAAAATAACCATGGTATCATAGCTACTTTAAAGAGCACGCTGATCATAGTTTGCATAGGAAGAAAGTGCAATTACAGGTACATGTACCAAGTGTTCCAATGGAGGTTATGTAGACTCAGAGGGATTCTAACTTCAGAGGGAGACTGTGAAGGAGTAGCAGCTACCCTATGGAAGTTTGAATCTTCGGGATCAAGTGTTTGCAAGAAGTTTTCAACCCATGGAAGGAAAGTCACGAACCATGAGACATCATTCATGGTGGTGCAAGGAGAGTTGTATATCCTTCAAGGACATGACTCATGTGAGGAGGTCATGGGCATGCATAGAAATTCATGGAGCTAGAAGCATGAAAGAAATACCTTCCTCAATAAGAGGAAGTGTTAGATTTTTGGGATCTAGGAAGGTATTTTGGAGAGAGGAAAACCCACATTAAGTTTTTTTTGGTCAATTTACGCAAAATTGGGTTTTCCACCCAAGATAGGGTTTGGGACCATGAAAGAAATAATTTAGTATTATAAGGTTCAAAGAAGTGAAAACCGTAGATCTAGAAGTTTTCCTAAGTGACCCAAGGGAAAGTATTTAATGAGCCTAAGTTGAGGTTCATGTGCAATGGTGTGTAAGAGAGATGTGACCTATCTTGTGCAAGAGTGCCCTAGGAGGGTTGAGTTCTACTACAAGAATCCAAGATTATAGCAATTTCCATGTGATTAAAATAATTCACAATTACATGAATTTGTAGTGTGATTGTAGGAATATATGATTACAAGAGTTCATGTCTCATTGTAGGAATTCATGATTACAGGAATTCCTAGTGTGATTGTGAGAATTCGAGATTACAGGAATGCTTAGTGTGATTGCCAGAATTCATGATTACAGTAATTCCTACTATGATTGTAAGAATTCATGAGTATATTAATTCACATGTGATTGAGATAATTCATGATTACAGGAATTCATAGTGTGATTGCATGAATTCACAGTTACATGAATTCATAGTGTAATTACAAGAATTCATAATTACATGAGTTTTTAGTGTGATTGTAGGAATTTATGATTGCAAATCCAAGGAGAAGTTGCCACAAACGTCCACAAAGGAGCATATTTGATGTGGTTTGAGGAGATATAGCCAAAAAATATCAGATATGTGAAGAAGAGGGTCAGATATATTGAGCTCAAGTTTGTAAGGGTTTGGGAGGAGAAAAACTATTATGAGAAGCTAGGTATGCAAAGGGATTGGAGGAGCAGTACTCTCTATGTGTAGAGGATGACAAGGACCCACCAGATGTCAAGGACAACAAGAGTAGAAAGGGTTGATCTAAATGATCTACTTCAATAAGTAAACTATGTGTTTTTTCTTGTCTAATTCTTTGTCAGTAGATAGCAGATGTGATGTTGCAGACTGCAAGCCCTAGTTGTATATTGTGTATATTAGTCTTCTATCATAGGTCAAGGGCCATATCCCTAGTATGGGATCCCCATGATTATTTTATTATTGAAGTAATAAAATAATAGATCTTTGGGCTGAGATCTATGTGTACTAAGTTGATTCACTATTCTTACATTTCCGCTATGTAAAGTGACAGAAAGTTGTGGTATTTCAGTGTGTTTATGATTGTCTTTTTATACATAGACTTGATTCTAAAGTGTCAAATAAATGTAAAAAAAATACACATGGAAATGAGCAATAGACAAGAATGGTGGAACTGAGATAATAGGAGCATTGGTCCACTTGATGCAGTTTATGGAACTTCCACTAAATATATCGAGGTTGAATAATGCAGCACAAGGAAATTTTTAGAAGTATGTGTACTACCGAGGATGTTGAGCACTATAATAGTTTATAGAGTTCATGGGGACACTAAACTTGACCATAGTGGAGTATCATTATTGACAAGCACCATGGAGATGGAAGAAGTTCCATTGATTAAAGCATTTGAAAGGATTCGACCTTGCATGCACTAAGAGGTGGCATGCAGATCTTTGTGGAAAGAAGAGGTGCAAGCACCATTACATATAGCCTTGAGGGAAAGTTTTAGAAGGAGGAAAAGCAACAAAAGAATGATTATTGCACCAAATTATGAATCTAGTGTAGAATATGGGCAGACAGATTCATTTCAATGGTGGAAGCAACTTGGAACAACAAAAGGACTGAGTGGATTGGGATGAGCCATAGGTGAGTTTTTAGGGCCTGTTGGAGTAGTGTTTTGAGGAAATATTTTTGGATTTGTGCTAAGGAGAACCACACAGGAAAGTCGGCTAAGAATCAGCGTGCATAATACGGGAAAGAAGGAAATACTTTAAGCTTAAGTTATGGGTTTCTACCATCATGATAGTTACTGTCGTTAGTAAAATTTAGGTTGTTTGTTGGATTTGCGCCCTAACGTAAATATATAAATAGAGAATTTCATGATGTAATAGGAGAGGATATGGTTATATATAGACACTTGATGATTATACTTATGTAGTTGATGTTTTGTTTCCACGTTATAATAGTTGATCTATTAGGTTGGTAAGCCACGACAACTAGAGTGTAACAGAAACTTTTCAATATTAATAAAGATTTGTTTTGAGTATTTTCTATGTGTGTAATGGGTTGAATGTTTGTGTTCCTATTTCTAATTAATGTGACGGAGTTGTGAAGAATTGGAGTATACTTGATTTTTTTTAACACGGAGATATTGGATAAAGGGTAATGACTAGTGAAAAATATACATCTCCTTCTCACTATAGAATTGTCCAAGTTCCTGCAGTCCCTCATCAATGCCTTGGGTGAGACTTCACCTGCTTATGGGCGATGCCAAAATGGTCGATGTTAGAGGGTTTTTTGGTTGTTGTTTCACTCTAAACCTGAGTTTTCCCTCTACGTGCCAACAATACTATAAATGAAACATTTGTCCGAAAGTCATCTTACATATTCTTTTTTCTTTGAATCATAAACTTTACAAGTTTTCCATATTAGGTGATTTTAAGTGATTCTAACTATATGTTTCACTATGGATGTGTGCATTGGTACACATATTAAAAATATTCAATTTATTTTGAAGTACTTAATATTGAAAATAAATCATCACCCAACCTAGGATTGGTAACCTGGGTTGTCCCTCTAAGCACCAACAATAGTATAAATAAAAACATTTGTCTTAATGTCATCTTACATGTTCATTTTTCTTTGAATCATAAAATTTACAAATTTCCCATAATAGATGCTTTTAAGTTAGCCAAAATACATGTTTCACTATGGATGTGTGCATTTGTCCTCCCTTAATAATACCCAATTTATTTTTAAGTACTTAATTTTTTAAAGAAATGATCAACCAACCAAGGATCGTAGTATTTCAACCATAAAATTATCTCCCCCTTCCGTGCTTTTCTTGTGCTTAAATAATGCTTATAATTTTCATTTCATACTCTAAATGGAGCACTAATGAAATGATCATTTTCATTTTTGTCCTAATTAGAGAATTAATTAATTAAATGATAAGATTCCACACAAAATATTTCTCAACACCAAATATTGTTGAAATTTGCAAATAAGAAACAATAATATTATTTTTTCATCTTGAAATGGTTATAGACAACATGGAAAATGAAATAATGAAATTTCGAGAAAAATATACGGGCCCATTTGCACTCTACATTTACAAAATGAGTATATCGTTATTGTCTTGATGCGATATAAAAAAAATAGTTTTTTTTTTAAACAAGATTTTGTTGGAGTTAATGTTAACTAGAATACATTAAACATTCAAGAAAAATTAGTGGATATTCCATTGAAATGATTCATCAAAACAAATATGACAAAATACAAAAATATTTTCTACAGGAATTAATTTCCTTTAGTTATATTACTCTTTAATTAGTGGTTTTATGCTTAAATACAAGAAATTGTTGAAATGAAAAAAAATAGAGAACAAAAATATACTCATACACCATCCACATTTAAACAATATTTTCTTTAGGAAACCCATATGGGAGTAAACTGAGCTAGAAAGTGAGGCTACTTTTCTCTCTTTTCTAGACTAGCATTGAAATGTGTAAATACAAATAAAGGGTTACTCTCTATGGAGTAACCTAGGACCTATGGCATATCAGTGTACTACAAAATATTACCCCTATCTATTCTACTCCATAACTTCCCCATCCTAGTTGGTCTGAACAAATATAATGGTCTAGAATGGAACCCCCACTCCTCCTATTGGGATGGCATCTAACATAATTAGATAGCCATCTAAGGATAATATTTGAACTTACTCAACCTTCAATTATAGTTACATTTTTTGGACTATTTAGAGTCTTCTTGAAATTCCACATGTGGATAGCCCAATATACTTGAGTAATGGTTATTGATGTGGTATCCTCTCATACCATGGGGTTCAACATGATAAATCAACTTGTTGAAAGCATAACTTTTGCATATGACCTATGATAGATTGTATTTTTTATTTTTTGGAAGGTCTCTTGGTGTATATCAATGTCGATGGATAAAAGCTAAAGTTTAGAAAGTATTGGCTCTAAAATAAAAAAAACTATTTGATGCTCTAAATGACTCCTAAGGGTTTCAAAACCAAACTTTACAAATTGGGAGCTTCCACTAAAATGACCCTACAAACAAATGCCTACATATTTTCCATTCTAAAATAATCGAGATATATTAGAAACACTAAAATGGTCCAATACATATCACAACTAATTGACATATCTTCCAATTAGGATGTAAAATGAAACTTTAACAAATTCCACTTGTAGGTCTCTTTTTGTCCTCATTCTCATACTCCATATCCCCATTTCTTCTCGTATAAAGCACATTCATATCATAAAGTTTATGTTTTGACTGATTTAAAAATGGACACACTTAGCCTTTCCAATAAGTCCATTTTCACATGAAAAAACGGTTTCACTTTTTTCTATTATTATTATTATGGCAATGTAGACTATTTTTAAATAGGCTTAAATATGGAAGAGTAAATTTGCACTCTTAAATTTCCAATCAATTAAATGTAACCATATTTTTCACAAAATTCTTCCTAAATTTGCATAACAATTTCCAATGACAAAAATAAATTTTATCTAATTATTAACTTACTCATTTTCTTTCTTATTGTGAAATATAGTACTCTAAAATAACATCGGAAAAAAATAAAAGATTGCAAATTGATTATGTGTGATCCACCAGCATCATTCATTCAAATTCGATCTTCACTAAATGACGGTATAAATCATGAAAGCGAAGCGATCCATATGTTAGTGTGTTAACATCATCTATTAGTTCAGTGTTTGTTCACCTCACTACGTTGTAGCAAATCATTGTTATTGCATGTGTTCTTTTTTAGCTTTCATCAATATCAGTGAATTCCTTTGTCTCCAAACCCTAAGCAAAGCCCGGTTAATAAATATTGAGAAACATTGACAAAGAGAAATGATTTTTGAGTTCCCACTTATTTTTTTATGACAGGAACTTTCTTCGTTTGTGGGTTTTTTAGCCATATAAAAATGGGGAGGAGGTTGACAAAGAGAAATGATTTTTGAGTTCTCACTTATGACAGGAACTTTCTTCGTTTGTGGGTTTTTTAGCCATATAAATATGGTGAGGAGGTTTTGGTGTGGATTTGTTTTTTCAAATGTTTCCCTGTCTTTTTAATTTAATTTAATTTATCTTCAAACATAATTTAATAGATTTTAGAGTTTTGGTGAGTTTTGGTGGTATTAATGAGAGATTAGTAGTTAGAAAATTATATGACCATTTTATTGTTTTTTTTCTTTTAAATTTATAGTGAAAATCTATTTAATAAATTTCAATGTGTTTAATTTTCATTATGAAGAGATTTTGAAGTTTATAGGGTTGTTAGATTACACAATATTCATTGAATTTTTGGGGTTTGTACATGTTTTTGGATGAAAGTATTAAAACATTTATTAATTGAATTTGATTATTGTATTCATTGAATTTTTGGGATTTGTTCATGTTTTTGGATAGAAGTATTAAACAAATTCTTAATTGAATTTGATTATTGTTTGTAATTAAATTCAGTTGCATTTCAACATTTATTTTTCATTTATAATCCTGGCATTAAGATGTAGGATTACCTTGTTGAATAAGTTACCTAGTAAATTTTTATAGCCCCAAGTATTCCAACATTATTTTATGATAATTTTTCTTATCCATAATCACAACCCATGCTTATTTTTAATCTTGATATCTTGTCATATTCTCATTTTGCAAAATTCTTATTAAAGCTGCAAATTCCTCTTTTATTAAATTTCCCTTCTATATTTTTTCTTGTGTAGGAGTATAGGAACACCTCATCTAATTTTCTTTTTGATAGGATTGGAAAAAGATTTTCATTTATAATCTTGGCATTACGGTGTAGACCTTGTTGAAAAGGTTATCTAGTAACTTCTTGTAGCGGAATGTTCCAACATTATTTTTGATAATTTTTCTTATCCATAATTACAACCCCTACTTATCTTTAATCTTGATATCATGTCATATTCTTATTTTTAAAAATTATTATTAAATTTTCAAATTCCTCTTTCATTGAATTTCCTTTCGATATTTTTTCTTGTGTAGGAGTGGCATGAACACCTCATTTGGTTTTCTTTTTTTTATCAGATAGGAAAGTGATTTTCATTTATAATCTTGGCATTAAGGTGTAGGATTACCTTGTTGAAAATATTACCTAGTAACTTCTTGTAGCCCCAAGTGTTCCAACATTATTTTGTGATAAGTTTTTTTATCCATAATAGAAACTCATGCTTATCTATAAGCTTGATATCTTCTCATATTCTCCCTATCGATGTTTTTGGTTGTGTAGGAGTAATAGGAACACATCATCTAATTTTCTTTTTGAGAATATTGGAAAATTATTTTCATTTATAATCTTGGCAGTAAGGTGTAGGATTACCTTGTTGAAAATTTTACCTAGTAACTTCTTGTAGAGCCGATTGTTCCAACATTATTTTTTCATAATTTTTCTTATCCATAATTGCAAACCATGCTTATATTTAATCTCGATATCTTGTCATATTCTCATTTTGGAAAATTCTTATTAAAGATGCAAATTCCTCTTTCATTAAATTTCCCTTTGATATATTTGCTTATATAGGAGTGATAGGAACACATCATCTAATTTTCTTTTTGCTAATATTGGAAAATGATTTTCAATTACAATCTTGACATTAAGGTGTATGATTACATTGTTGAAAAGGTTACTTAGTAACTTCTTGTAAAATTACCTTATTGAAAAGGTTACCTAGTAACCTCTTGTAGCGCCAAGTGTTGCAACATTATTTTCTGATAATTTTGCTTATCCATAATCACAACCCACACTTATTTTTAATCATGATAACTTGTCATATTCTCATTTTGAAAAATTCTTATTAAAGTTGCAAATTCCTCTTTCATTAGATTTCTCTTAGATATTTTTGCTTCTGTAGGAGTGATAGGAACATATCATCTAATTTTATTTTTTGATAAGATTGGAAAATGATTAAATCATATTAATTTTTTCCAAATAATTTAATCTAAAAAGTAGGTTTACCCATATAAAGTTGTTTTTGAAACATAAACAAACTAATTAGAATATAATTTTGACCAACTCATGATTACTATTGTAACTATGATTAGCATTATGATTACTTCGATACACTCCAAGGTTTAATTATTAAAATTGTTTTATACAAAAATATTGTAATTATAATGTATAATTTACAAAAAAAAAAATTGATATTTCAATCATGTCATACCATATTATATTATTTAGTTTATGATTTTTAATTTCATGAAGATAAAAAGTTATTCAATTATTCAAAATTGTTAATAATTGTAACTTTAGTTTGAAATCATGATACATCTATCAAAATATAAAACTAGCACATTCATATAAATTAAATTGTTGGTAAACTATTGTAATTTTCAATTCATAATAAACATTCAAACACTTACTTCACCATATATTTCATATTGTTATAATTAAAAAATTGTAAAAATTAATTAAATTATAACTTTTTAAAATTATTATATATATATATATATATATATATATATATATATATATATATATATATATATATATATATATATATATATATATATATATATATATCAAGATTCTTAATGACGGAGATGTTTTTCAACTTTGCCATGAAAAATATTAATGTGTAAATAGGATTTGTTAAATAGTATGGACTAATATCATAGCTTATCAACACCACATTTCAAAAAAACCATAATTCAATTGATATAATAATGGTTAACATAATAAGTTTTTAATTAATTGGTTTAATTAAAAACGTAAAAAGAGTATAACTACTTTTGAAATAAATCTTGATCATTTATTTGTGTATATTATTATGAATATTTTATAATATTTTATGGAGATTAAATCCCTACTATTTACCTAATAATTATTGATAGCTAAATTAAAATTTTAGAATTTTGATTTCAAAATAAACACACATATCAAGACTCCTAACCTATTAAACTACCAACCCACAACATAATTATTAATTCTATCTACCTCTACTCTAAATTATTGAATAGTAAATATTAAAGTATTTAATGTATTGCATCATATAACTTTATACTTTTTAATCTAAATTTCAAAAATAAAAATACATATCATATAACTATGTCATTTCACACATCAAACATTATCCTAATATTTGACTCGTATCAAAGCAGAGCGGAATGGAGAACCCTAGCGATCTTGCCCTTGCCCTAGGGTTTCAAACCCCAATCGCTGTCGCCGCTAGTTGGTTCGCGCAGGCCTGGTTCTGCCGCCATTATTATGAATGCAGGAAGACCTCTGCGAGGAGAAGGATCGGTCATCTGCTTATTCGCAACAATGTGGAGGACGAGACGATAACTGGAGCTTGGGGGCGATTTCTCGCGGGGGAATGGTGCGTTTTGCAGCATGCAACAGTCACGGCCACCACAGTCCTTTGGCCGTCTAACTGCGAGATGGCAGGATGGTGCGACCTAGCCTTTCCTTTATATGGCCGCCGACTCATTTTCCTCTACGCCTTTGCTAGCAGATTTTTAACCTGGGCTACTGCTGCTCTGAATTTCCACATGCAGAAGCAGTCCCAACTGGATCTGACGCTGGCCTTGAAGCCCAGAGAACTCACTAAAACAACTTCGATGCCCCTTTCTGGCAGCTGGGATCCTTCTCATCCCCAGCAAATGACTTTTCAGATTCAAATAATTCTTCTGACGGGCAAAACCCTGCTCCTTGGGGTCCAACCTTCATTTACTGTGTGCCATCTCTCAAAGATCCTCGAGCAAAGGTTGGGGATTCCTTCCTCCCTTCTGCGGCTCCTCTTTGCAGGTAAGCAGCTTGACTACAATCTGCCTCTTTCCTATTACAAAATTGCAAGAAATGCCACAGTGTTCCTATCGCTTCGGCTAAGGGGAGGTGCTGTTGGGAAATCCTCCGCCTCCAAAGGTTTTTCCTATAAAGATGCGGTTCATGCACAACTTGCCAAGAACACTGCCCAACCAGCTGAGGCTCCCAAACCTTTCTTGGTGGAAAAAATGGAGAAAGCCCCTGCTATTGAAATTACTCATCCTTCTCTCGATGATCAATACCAGACATTTGCAGAAACAACCATCATTTGTAGATTTAATGGACTATGGCCCCGTACTGCCGATCTATACCAGTGGATCCGTACCAATTGGACCAACAACAGAAAAGTCTTTTTATTCTCGAAAGGCTTCTTTATTGTAGCCTTTGCCTTCAACGAAGATTACCAGAAGGCCTTAACGGGAGGCCCCTGGTTCTGGGGTTCAGCTGGACTTTTCCTCACCCCCTGGTTCCCAGACTTTGACCCCTCTACTGCTGTCATCACCAAGCTTCCTATCTGGGTCAGGCTTCCAAATCTCCCTGCGCATCTTTGGCATTTTGTTGTCTTTCAAGCAACTGGGGACACCCTAGGCCGCTTCCTAGCAACAGATACATCAAGGGGGGAGAAAGGTATATATACCTTTGGCAGAATTTGCGCGGAAATTGACATTAGCAAAGGGCTGCCAGATCAGATCATCTTGAAAGTTGGGGACTTCCATTGGGCGCAAACGTTGGACTATGAGAACACAGCCTTCAGGTGTCGCCATTGCCATCAGACAGGTCATCTCCAGAACACATGTGCAACGTTCCTCGACAAAAAGAAGAAACTCAATCGCAAATCCAAATCCAAGAGCTGGAAACCTTGTGATAGACCCCCTATGGATGACTTAGAGTCCTCTAGCTCTGATGAGGAGGATATTGAAGTGGAAGAGGAGAATTTGGAGCATCCAAAGGACCCGTCCCCAGATCGACCCGAGGATCCTACTGCGCCTTTGATCTCGCAGAAACGCTCCCATGAGTCTTCTTCTTCCGACTCAGACAAGGAGACTTCACCTTTAGCACAGAACAGTCTGCAAGTGGTTCCTGTCCAGCCAGATCAGAATATTTGGGTCAAAGTCAGTAAAAAGAAAGGGAAAAAATGTCGATTGGGAGACTCTGCCCATGCTGGGTAGACTCCTTAGTCTGGTTCGCTCTTTTCTGTTCTCTTTGTTACCTGTTGCTTATGCCATGGTTGCTCTATGGGACCGAAGTTGATACTATATCATTTCTGGTTCCCTTACTTTTTAGCTTCGCTTCTATGCGAGCTCTGATTGTACGATATTTCTCTTCTTAATAGAATTAGTCTTATTCAAAAAAAAAAAAAAAAAAAACAAACAAACAAAAATATGTCATTTCACACCAAACATTTTATGCTTTAGGTAGAAAGACGTATTAACCATTATAATTAAAAAATTTATTAAAAGTAAATTAATTAAATTTTTTTATTAAAAATATATTAATTAAATTTAAATACTTTTAATTTTAAATTTCATTTTAAATACCCACTTTGTGAAAGGTACTCAAAACATTTTATTATTAATCATAATATAAAATGATAGTTGTTAAAAACATGAAAAAGTAGGTACTCAAAACATCTTATTATTAATCATAATATAAAATGATAGTTGTTAAGAACATGAAAAAGTGTTTTTTATTATAAGCAATCAAAATATAAGAACATAAATCCTTTTTTTTAATAGATGGCTTCTCGATATGGGAGACCAGAAACTATCATGATTAAAGTTTAATTACTATGTTATCTTTAAATTTAAAATTTAAATTTGATATAAATTAATAATTATAAATTAAGTTACAATATTAAATAGAAAGTTTTAATTATTTATTATAATATTGATTATTATTGAGTTTAATTACTATGTTATCTTTAAATTTAAAATTTAAATTAGATATAAGTTAATAATTATAAATTAAGTTACAAAATTAAATAGAAAGTTTAAATTATTTATTATAATATTGATTATTATTTTTAAAATTTTTGAAAATTTAAAATAATTATGATAGAAAAAAATAAATTTAAAAACAAATAGAATTGATTACACACAAGCTTGAAATACCAAATAAATTTAAATACCTAATAGATTTATCATATATAATTAAAATTTGATATTGTGCAAAGGAATAAAATGCTTGTTACATCAAATTTTAAAGTGGGAATTTCTAACAAGGCTATCTAGCAATAAAGTTGTGTCCAAGTTGAATGTCCCTTGTACCAATTTCTCTTTACAAAGTGCTCAAGTACAATTTCAAATCAAACTAGCCACCCAATTGAGTAAATTCAAGAACAAACCATGCTGCTCACAATTCCAAAACAAACTAGCCACATAATTGAGTAAATTCCAGAACAAACCATGCCGCTCACTGAGTTCGTTAATTATAGAAATGGAAAGGGAGACGAGTAGTGGGGACAATGAGCAGCGGCACTGCCTTATGCATTGTGAGACCGAAGGCTTCTACCATATCAAGCTCCTCGGGTGGCTGCCCATCGGGGAGGGAGAAGTTGAAGGAATGAAGTAAAGTGGCGATCACCAGTTGAACCATGCGGATCCCCATGTTCATACCTGCACAGATTCGTCTACCTGCACCAAATGGAATTACCTGGAAATCATTACCCCTAATGTCCAGATTGCTGCCCACAAACCGGTCAGGGTCAAAATCTACCGGTCTCTCCCACACATCAGGGTGACGTTGCATGCCCCATGCGTTCACTATAACGTGGGCATTCTTGGGTATGTAGTACCCCTCTATCTCGCAAGCCTCTGCTGCCATCCTAGGCACCAGGAGGGGACAGTAGTGTGTAGCCTTAATGTCTCTTTTACCACAACCTACAAGTATGGGAGGTTTTGGAGATCTGACTCCTTGACCCTTCTCTGTTCACCTTTCACCGTGGAGTCTAATTCTTCCTGGCATCTCCTCATGATCTCCGGGTGGCGTATCAGCTCTGCCATGGCCCATTCCACTGTGATCGAAGTTGTGTCCATTCCTGCCATGAACATGGTCTGAACAACATACAAACATATATAGAAGTCTCAAGTAAAAGATAAGTTTACAACCAACGCTTAAAATACATACAATCAGATAAACATAAACTCTTTCTAACACCATGAAAATAACCAAATAAAAAAGCTTCATTCCCTAATAATTTCAATTATGGGGATAGTGAGGTTCGCAATATTATTCAGGGATGGGAGAGATTGTAACAACAAAGAAGGGGGATAGACATGCATGAGAAAGCCATGGACTTTATTAAGGATTCTGGGAATACAAGAGGGAAATTGTCTTTTTTTCATCACTCCATTCACACTTATTTGACACTAAATGCCTGTTGGCCAAGGCTATCATGAGCTTACATGAAATGGAAGGAGATCCCCATGCAATTTCAGTTCTGCAAGAAATCAAAAAAGAGATTCTGGAGATCCGTGTTTAGCAACATCATGCTACAGCGAGTCTTGGAAAAATTGAGCGTGAGTTGCAAACAATGCATCAAATGGATATGTAGGGCTCCAGTGTTAAAGACCTCGCAGGTGTGGAATCCTCATATCACTAACTAAATATTTCTTTAGTATTCTTTTGTATTTTGCTGATAGCATTAAAATTTTTCCAATACTAAATGGCATTTAACTCTTTAAGATGACCAACAACCCTGGTTTCCTTGAGATAGATTGAAACCATCAAATTTTAATGTGTTGCAACCTGTTTTATTTTTAATAAATAAAAGGTAAAAAAATACTACTAAATTTAAAAATAAAAAATAATAAATAATTGAAATAGTCTCCATAAAACGACATCAGTTCTTAAAAATTCGTTCACGAACAACCAAAATGTCAACAAAAGCTTCAATATTCAAATCTAAGAAATCAGTACAACTCTAAAGAGATATGCTTAATTTATGGACATAGATTAGATTTTCTTTTATGAATATATGTGAGGTTTATTGTGAAAATATTTTAGAATTTGATGAATATAAATTAGGTAAAAAAAAAATCCCAAAATAAATATAGATATCTTTTATCTCTGCATTGCTAATTCTCAAAATATTTTAAAATTTAACTACACTATATTCCAAAATATTCTTGAAATCAACCATCAATTTAAACTACCACAACCAGATTCAACCACGCAGCATGAAAATTTAAACTACCACAACCCGATCAAACCACACAGCATGAAGTTGGGTATTTTTTTTCATACAATTCGATCCAATCAATTTAATAAGACTCACCTGTAAAAGGACCTTAATATCATCGTTGGTGAGCTTCCCTCCTTCGCCATCTGCATCATTTCTAAGAGACCAAAGCATACTCAGAAAATCGCCATTCTCTCCTCCATTAAACGTCGCAGTTTCTCGCTCCTTTATCAAATTATTTAAGAACTCATCGAACCTGTTGTGCGCCTTCTTCATCTTGGTCCGTACGCCCTGCAGATCCATCCAGGCCAAATACGGCACAAAGTCGCCAATAATAAACTTGCCGGCCAAATCAAAACAATCCATCACCATTTCCCTAAACTCGTTAACCTTCAACCCCTTGGAATCGAACACGCGCTTGCTGAACATAATCTGCCCGAGAATGTTGGCCGTACAGACGTGGAGCAGCTCCACGAGGTTTACGGGCACGCCCGCCCTTAATCGCTCATGTTCGAGAATCGACTTAACCAGGATCCCGACCTCTGCTTCCCGCACGGGCTGCAGATCGTCGAGGGCTTTGCTGCCAAAGAGATGAATGTTACAGACCTTGCGCATCATTCTCCAGCGGGGGCCGTAGGGAGTCGAGAAGAAGCCGTTGGAGTCGTAGCCAATGTATTTGGAGGTTGAGTTCTGTGGGCGGCTGGAGAAGTTGAGGTCGTTCGTCTTCAGGAAAGCCTCCGCTATCTTTGGCGACGAAACGACCACGGTGTCGGTTGTCCCGAGCTTCATATACATAAGCGGACCGTATTGTTTGGAAAGTTGATAGAGCGAGTGATGGGACATGTTGCGCAGAAGTGTAAGGCTGCCGAGAACAGGCCATCCAGACGGACCAGGGGGAAACCTTTTTCTCAGATTCTGTTTGACCAGGAAGATCAAAGTTATCGCCACGAGGATCAGACTAAGAGTTTGACTCAGATTCAGTTTCAGGCTCGCAACAGAGACCTGCAACAACTCAAAAGATGAATCCATGGCTTGCGCTTTCTATTGCTATCATCGCCCTCAACGTTCTGGAATCATAATATTGTTTGCCTTATCCTTAACTGGGACAATTGCTGGCCTTATAAATTAAAAATCCCATTCACAGCAAATTGCACATGATCGCGGACGTTAAAATTTTATTTATTCCGATTATGAAATGAACGTGAAATCCTAGGCATTGAACTCGTGATTTGTGAAAGATGAGATTCTTTTCCTATCGCCACGCGAAAGATGCAATCCTTGTGGACAGTTCGGTGTGAACGACTGGTAACGGAAAAAGCATTTTCCTAACGGATTTAGAGTTGAAATTAATCTCAACGAAATGTATCGTATTCGTACTGTATAGCTGATGTACTATGACATTTGTGCTGTATTTCTTTTGGATTCTGCAGAAAATTACAGATGATTAGCAGGTGCCTTTCTATTGCGGAGGAAAGTTACTTGTGAGTATTTGTTTTGGATTAGGTTAAACTTGTTTAATGTATTGTCCCTTTTTGAAACTAAATAAAACGCTTAAAGAGAAAGTTCTCCAAAGTTTAGAACTTAAATTTTTATTTTTATTTTTTTATTTTTTATTTATTTTTTCTGAATAAAATTAAATTTATTAAGAAAAACATATAGTACAATTAGAGCTTTGTCATTCGGAAAAGTATCAGAGCAGGGGAGCCGAAAATGATAGATTATCAACTTCGGTCTCAAATAGCAACCTAGAACAAGCAGAAGGTAACCAAGATAGCTAAAAAACAGAGAGCGGGCCAGAGGGATCTACCCAGAGTGGGTGGATACCTCCAAACGACATTTTTTCACTTTCTTCTTGCTGACTTTTATCCAGCCATTGTTGCTTGGCTGGACAGGAACCAATTGTAGACTATTATGTTCTGAAGGAGGAGTCTCCTTATCTGAATCAGAGGAGGAGGGTGCATGCGTGTGTTTCTGCGAGATCTGAGGTGCCGAAGGATCCTCAGGGCGGATGAAGGGGGAGTCCTTTGTGTGCTCAACATTTTTTTCATTCGCTTCTTTTTCCTCCTCATCCGAGCTCAAGGAGTCTATGTCATCCATGGGGGGTGGATCACATGGTTTCCAGCTCTTCGATTTGGATTTACCTTTTTTATTCTTCTCTTTGTCGAGGAAGGTGGCACATGAGTTTTGAAGATGTCCCATCTGATGGCAGTGACGACACCGGAAGGCAGTGTTCTCATAGTCTAAGGTCTGAGTCTAGTGGAAATCCCCAATTTTGAGATTGATCTGATCAGGTAGCCCGTTGCTGATGTCTATTTCTGCACAAATTTTTCCAAAGGTGCATATTCCTTTCTCTCCCCTAGAGGTGTCCGTGGCCAGGAAGCGGCCAAGAGTATTCCCTATCCCCTGGAAGACTGCGAAGTGCCAGAGATGCACGGGGAGGTTTGGAAGCCTGACCCAGATGGGGAGCTTGGTGATGACCGCTATGGAAGGGTCGAAGTCTAGAAACCATGGAGTAAGGAAGAGCCCTTCTGATCCCCAGAACCAGGGGCCTTTCGTTAATGCTTTCTGATAGTCTTCGTTGAATGCAAAGGCCACAATGAAGAAGCCTTTCGAGTAAAAGAAAACCTTGCAGTTGTTGGTCTAGTTGGAATGGATCCATTGGTAGAGATTTGTTGTTCGAGGCCATAGTCCATTAAACCTGCAAATGATGGCTTTTTCTGCAAACGTCTGAAATTGATCCTCCAAAGTTGGATGAGAGATTTCAATGGAGGGGGTTTCCTCCCTTTTATCCACCAGGAAGGGCTTAGGAGCCTCAGCTGGTTGAACGGCTGTCTTAGAAGGTTGCTTATGCACCACATCCTTATAGGAGAAGGCAGGAGCCGAGGAGGTTTGCCCAGAGGCTCCTCCTCTCAAGCGTAGAGAGAGAAAAACTGAAGCATCTCTTTTGATATTGTAATAAGACAAAGGCAGAGGGTCCTCAAGTTGTTTACCTTCGTAAAGCAATCTCAGGAGATCTGAGGGGATCCCCAGTCTGAGTTCAAGATCTCGCTGAATGTCCTGCACCAGATCCGTGGCTCATACCCAGAGCAGCGGTGTTCCGCCAGATAGAAGAGAGATCTGGATCTGATAAGCGGAGGATGAATAATTTGCAAGCCTTTGTTCTCCACTTTGAAACTGCTTCTTAGCTGTGCGTACTCCTTGTGTTCTCAGATCCAGGTGGATTTTGGTGTTGAAATCTGCTGGATGAGGATGAAAGTCCTCCTGACTCAGTGTCCGTTTCCATTTGCTCTATCCATTCATGAGGCTGAGACTAGATTTCAGCAGGGACGCAGCTGTAGTCGAGGCTGTCGGGATGCTTGATCCGACTTCTTTGTGTCGTCCGGCGTTGATGACTGCTCCTATGCCTAATCGTCGGCAGAGGGAGACATCAGCGTGAGTGTTTGTCCCTGCAACAAAATCTACATCGATACAAGCGGGATTAACCACTCGACCTGCAACCTGGGCCAAATTTATTTCCGGATGGATGATCCGATGCTGCGTTCTGTATATTTTCGGAGAAGAAAGGCCACAGAGGCCTGCAACATTGAATCCCTCAGAGCCTGCTCGCTCTGCCGTGGTGTCGGCAGCGGCATAGCCCAACAGGGCCGAGGGAGCAATGGCGTCGGCGGAAGACATTTCGCTTAGGGTTTTTGCAGAGCTCTCTGATCTTTCCTTCTAATACAATTGAATAAATGATAATAGAAATTAAGTGAAGTCAATCAGAGAATTATACGAAGATGACAATTCATCACAATTAAATGTCAGAGAGTAAAAAGTATCAACAACTTTTACTGATTGGTAAAAGGGATAAACAACTTCCATTTATCAGTAAAAATAAGTATATGATGCTTTATTCAATTAATGAGTAAGAGTAAACAAATACCATAGTCACAATACAACCAAAACTATCGTTATAAATATTTACATGTCGGTGGATCTCAGCTATTTTGCTCATTATGTAAGTAAAAGTACGCAAATACCATCGGTACAATATCATGATTCCAAAATCACACGTATAAATTGAATTTATTTGGGTTATTCCTTTCAAAAAGATTAATATAATATTCTGTGTGTATGGGGAAGTCATAAAATATTCTATATCATGATTCCAGAACCACATATAACTTAAATTTATTTGGGTTATTCTTTCAAACAAGATTAATATAATATTCCATATGTATGAAGAAGCCATAATATATATATATATAATTTTTTTTAGCTTGGATCAATATTGTTGTTATTATTTCTATTATTTCTATTGATCCAATGCTAAAACACTTTTCATTATGTTTGCATGAAGTGAACTAAGGTTCTACAAAGTGTATTGGAAAAATATTTGTTTGGCAAAATATTTGTTAATATATGAAGTGAATTGTCTTTATGTATTATTTTTTATGTGCATTTTCTTCAACTATGGTAACTAAGTATTTAGCTAATTGTTAGTTAATGTTGTGCTAATATCTGTTTCATAATTAACATGAAAGTACTTTGGTTTTCTTATCGTATTTAGCTAATTGTTAGTTAATGTTTTGCTAATATCTGTTTCATAATTAACATGAAAGTACTTTGGTTTTCTTATCATACAAGGGTTTATACATGTGCTTATGATTGGCAATTCATTAAACTTGATAAGATTAAGTGCATTTCCTGAACTTAAAAGCATGGAAACTCAATATTTAACAACAGCATAATAAAACACGACAAGCACAAATAATAGAGACAAATACACAATTTTTTGGTGAAGGATTTCACCCCTCCTAGGCTACATCTCCTTGGTCCAGCTTCATAGTGTGGGCCTTTGTATTAGCTTCAATTGTGAAACATTGTTGCTCATAGTCTCCTGTTGCCTTTGTAACCTACTCCAATGGCTCCAAAACATCAAAATTTACCAAGAATGACTCTTCCTAAGCCAAAATTGGTCGAACATTGCCTCAGTTATGGCAAAACCAATTTTTCCTAGTTTTTCTCCACTAATTCTGGAAGTCCGCTAGTTAACTCCACTAAATGTGGAGTTTCTTCACATTTGGAAGGTCCTCCAAAACATTTGCTAAGATAAACACACTGTTACTTAGCGATAAGAATGAGTTTAAGTGAGGTTATGGGTGCGTTTAGCGCTAACCCGCACTTTACCGTTAATCTCAGATTATCGTGGTTAAACCATGGATGAACATAATTAATACAGTTTAACAAACTCTGCTGGAATATGTGTTTTGGCCCCTGGTCATAGTGCGCAGACAAGTGGGAAGAGGATGGCCCGCGGGGCTGGCCCCATCCGGACCCCCAACCCTCGATATGTATCAATTCAAATGGTGTTGAGATCCTTATAGGGTAAGGACCTCATGGTATGGTATGGCGGTAAGGCGTGGTTGTTGCATGCGGGTGGTCGTGGGTTCGACCCCAACCCGCCATAAAAAATTTGTTGAACGTGCATATGGTTTGGACCATAGTTAATACTTTGGTTTAAATATTTGTGTTGATATATATGTTGCACACGTTTGATATTGCATTTCGACTATGGTCCAAGCCTTTGATAATAAACATATATGTGCCCATTGATATTCGACCTTGCATAAATTAACATGCCAACCACCTTGCCATGGGGGGGCATGTGGCAGCCTCCGGCTGCACCATGTGGCCCTTCCCCATTGGCCTAAAAATCCACCATAAAAATATAATAATCCACAATAGAATAATTCCAAACTTAGGGTTAGGAGACAAATTCAACTTCCCCAAGCAACATTGGTGAATCTGGTGATGGCACTTGTCACAATGTCACTGGATGAAAAATGGAGAATATTCCCTAAAGATTCCTAAGGTTCTGACTGGACTGCCAAGTCATCAGTCTGTCACTATTTAGCACAATTTTTCCCTGTTTGAGAAAATGAACAACATACCGTAACGTACTCATACGAACTTGGATTTTGATGAAACGAGTTGTGTTGGAATCCTGGTGATGAGATCTATTTTATCGCTTTGGTTTGAAGTATTTCTGAGCACTTTCATTTTTTAGCTAAGTACTAAGCTTATGGTCATTCCTCCCCACTAGAAGTCTTTTGGACTCTGAAAGATAATATCAATTTTTCAGCAGGTGAGGGTACAGCTCCCTCACCCTTTCACTCTCCATCCATTTGGCCTTTGAAGGATTTTGTCCCTTGAGTCCCACTCTAAGGTATTCGACATTCCCTCTTCTTGAATTTTTGATTCTTCTGTCAAGTATGAGATCTTGTTGAATCATCAAGGTATTCTGGCGAGAAATCATCTATTGATGGTAGCTGAACATGCTCTCCTTGATCATCAATCAAAGGAGGCTCAAACAATCTCAAATTCTCAACATTAACAATATAATATATTTACATATAAGGAGACAAATATAGCTTAAATGCATTAGTACCAATCTTTTCCAGAATTTTAAATGGACCATAATGGATTGGCTTGACCTTTTTACCTTCCCCTTGCAATCTTTCTTTGCTGATATACAACTAAAATTCATCTCCAACCTGGAATTTTTTATCAATATGGTGTTTATCATGCCTTGTCTTGTAGTTGCTTTGACTCTTTTCAAGTTTCTCTTGCACTGTGTGATGTATCAATTCAATTTTCTCAATGAACTTCCTTGCCTTATATATGTCAGTATGACCATCTATAGCGACATCTTTCTCAAAGATGTCCAAAGGTGATCTTGGCAAGTACCCAAGACATGCCTCAAATGGCGATGTGTTTGTGGAAGAATGCTTTTCCTTGTTGTATGCATGCTGAATGTAATGCAATTGTTCATCCCACAACTTGGGATGCTTGCTGCAATAGCCTCTAAGAAGATGAATGATTTTCATGTTTACCACCTGGGCCTAACCATGTGTTTGTAGATGAGATGTTGTATTCTTCTTCAACTTTGTGTCCATCATGTCCCATAATTTTCACCAAAAATTCCCAACAAACCAGGAATCCCGATCACTTAAAATAGAGGTAGGAAGACCAAAATGAACCCATACATTTTGAAATAAAATATTAGCGGTTTGTTCAGCTGTAATTGTTTTCTTACATGGCATTAAAAGACACAATTTTTTGAACCTATCTACCACAACATACAACTAATCATGACCTTTCCTTAGCATAGGAAGACCACCTACAAAATCCATTGAGATACTCTTCCAAGGATGTGAAGGAACCGGAAGTGGAATGTACACTCCAAGTTTCCTAATACTAGGCTTACTTATTTCACATAAAGAAAATCCTATAATAAAACGAGATACACTATCAATCATGTTTGGCTAATAACAATACCTTTCGAGATTCACTACTCTCTTTCCTACACCAAAATGTACAACAATCAATGATGTGTGTGCCTCCCTTATGATACTGTTTATTTCTCCATGTGGTATACATAACTTGCCCAAGTGTTACAACAAAATTTTATGCACATGATAATCTAACTCTTCATTTTGGTTTCCTTGACTCAATATTTCATACACATCTTGAAAATCACTATCATATGCATATTGTTCAATGTAACTTTAATGCAACACTGAATTTTGCTTGAGTATAATAGATGAATTTACAATAAGCCTAGAGAGAATTTCAACTACCTTATTGTATATTCCATTTTTATATCTGATAACCAAATGAAATTGTCGTAGAAATCCCATCCATTTGAAATGTCTTGATTGCTGCAACTTTGACTATGATTGTAAGTACTACAATGGCTGATGGTCGGTATGGATAATGGTCTCTTTCCCCATCAAATAATGCCTCCATTTCTTTAAACTTTGTACCAATGCATATAACTCTTTGTCATTGGTGGGATAATTAGTCACAACTCCATTAAAAGTTTCAAAATGAAATGAAATAGGCTTACCGTGTTGCATGAGAACTGCTCCCATAGCATAATCACTTGCATATGTTTGGATCTCAAATGGTTGTCTAAGATCCGGAAGAGCCAATACTGGTGCTGAACTTATCTTTTGCTTTAAAGCATCGAATGTTTTTTGCTACATATCTCCCCAATGGAAGACTTTCTTGACACTTTTCAATGCATGTAACGAAGTTGCAATGGAAGAAAAATTAGCAATGAATTTCCTTCAATACTGTGCCACCCCAAGAAAGCTTCTTACCTCTGTAACTATATTGGGCTTGGGCCAATTCAGAATGACCTCTACTTTGGAAGGGTCTATATTCAACTCACCTCCTCCAACAATGTGCCCCAAATACACCAAATAAGTCTTGCCAAACTCACACTTCGACATCTTTAAAAATAATTGCTCTTTTTTCAAGACATCAAGTACCTTGTTCACATGCATGGCATGTTCTTCTCTTGATTTGTTGAATATGAGTATGTCATCTAAGTAAAAAATGTTGAAGTCATCTAAAAATGGTCTAAGTACATCATTCATGACTCTCATGAAATTAGCTGGATAATTTTTAGACCAAATGGCATAACTAACCACTCAAACAATCCTTTTCTAGTTTTAGAAGTAGTTTTCCAAATGTCTTCCTCAGTTATTCTAACTTGATGATAACCACTTCGCAAGTCCAACTTAGTGAAATATCTTTCATACTTTAACTCATATAACAAATCATTAGTGCATGGGAGTGGGTAGCGATTCTTTACCGTATTTTTATTCAGTGCATGAAAATCTATGCACATGCACCAAGTATCATTCTTCTTTGGTACCAAAAAAATTGGTGAACCATATGGCGTAGTAGATGGGCGTATGATACCTTTGTTCAACAATTCTTGAATTTTCTTCTTGATTTCCAAACTTTCCATAATTGACATGCGATACAAAACCAATGTTTGGAAGTGGAACATCCTGCTGCAACTGAATCTCATGCTGAATTCTCCTCTTGGGAGGTAACCCATTTGGTTCTTGAAACATCTCTCCATGCTGATTTACCACATAAAACAAATAAAATTTTAATTTGTCATCACATCCTTCAAAATATTCATAGTCAACATGATCATTTTTATTGATCATGAGAAGCACAAAATTTTTACTTTCATTAACTAGCCTCTTCATTTGCCCTGCATTAACTAAATAAATATTCATTTTTTTGTGATGAGCTCTCACAATATACTCCACCCCATCCTTAAGCAAATGATATTTGTTCTCATGGTGATAAAACACCTCTTTCCTGTCATACAAATATGGACTTCCCAAAATAATCCTGGAAATGTCAAGTGGAACCACATCCAACTCAACTTCATCAATAAATTTTGCAGTAATAGAAAATCGAAATATGTATTTCCTTGTAACGTGTAAATTGGCATCCTTAACTATCCAACCCAAAGGGTATGGTTTATGATGTGGTACAGTTTCAAGGTTAAGATTTTTGACCAAGTCGTCTAAAATCAAGTTTGCATGTGACCCACTATCAAACAATGCATCAATCTTTGTATGATTTGAAATCACTCTAACATGGAACAATTCTATCCTTATGTGTTCATTTGAGGTGTTGTTGTGAAAATTTTAGGAACTAGTACTTGTTATGGGTTCCTTTCCTTTGTTAACCATGGCTACTATCTTGGCCTCATCTCCTGAATTGGATCCAAGATCTTGTTGTGTGGTGGCATTCATCTTTTGTTTCCCTTTGTTATTTGGTTTCTTTGGCCTTAGTTCGGGATGTAGTTTCCAAGAGTGGACTTCATCATGCTCCTCTTTGGAAAAATGTTTGCATGTATTTTTCTCCCCTTCTTTCTTGATGCTTGCATTCTTCTTTCTCTTCCATTTTCCTCCCTTCTCTTTCCCCTTACCCTTGAATGGCTTCTTCTTACTATCCTCTTCCTGAGTGTTCTTCAGGGAAAATTTTAGGGGCGAATTTTAGCCCATGGGCGAAATTTAAGGGTTTTTATATTTTATTGGGGCGAATTTTTTATAGTACACCCATTTTCCGCATTTTCTATACTTAGCCCAAAAAATATTTTAAAAATAAAAAAATTATTATATTTTCGCCTATAAAAATAAGACCATAAAAAGCATTTTCACCTTCAAAAAATTATAAACCAATGCTGATTTGCCTGATTCCCGACTGTAATTTTGTTTTTCCAATTGTGATTCACCTGATTCCCCTTGTTTTAGACTGTAATTTTTATTTTCCATGACCGATTCGCCTGATTCAGCTGGTTTTCGACTGTAAGTTATTTTTTTCCAAGCCTGATTTTCTCTTATTTGCCTTGATTAAGAGTGATATTCCCCCAATTTCTAGGTCCAGGCACCCTATACCATGACCCATTTCTATAGATTTAGGCCTGGTTGAATTTTCCCAGTATTTGAAGAGTCTCCAGTAATGGATCCTCCCTTACATATGCAGGGGCATTGGATTCTCTCGACAAGAAAATATATAGGATGAGTGAATGAGTTCAGGAAGCCATACTTGCATCAGTAATGGGAAATCGAGCAATTTCAATACCACCCCTTTTTTGGTCGGGGGTGTGAGCTTCGAACATGAAGAGGTTCGAGATCAAGAGATGTAGGAAGAAACCCTTATTATTTGGAAATGATACTCACTCAAGCCAGAAGGGAGCCACATATTTCACCCTTCAAAGTAGCAAGAGTAGACAGTCGAAGGAGCATGTAGTCCTTCGGTTGCAACAAATTTCCCCTCAACTTGTGTAGTATTAGAATACCCATGAGTTGCAACTTCCAGCTTTGGAGAAGATGGATTAATGGTATGGAAAGTGGAATAGAAAGAGAGTCTCACAATCAAAAGCAGCGAGAAGGCCTAAATAGGAGCTGATCATAGGGCTAACTGTATTGAAATGGGCTTCGTCTTAATGGGGAAAGATAGTTCAAAGTACCCTATTGAGGGTAGTGATGTATTCTCTTTTAGTATGAGATAAATAAAAACATCCCCTCCCATTTAAATGGGAAATCTGTGGTGGGGTTTCCTGAGCACATCTACCAGCAGGGTTTCTAAACCATATCTACCGATAGGATCAAACTCCATTGCATTATGGAAATCTCCCTCTAGATTAATTTGCCTCAACCAGGTTTGAATCACTCTAGAAATAAGGGGCTATTAATTCTGTTTAAGATGCTAAAGTTGACACTTCGAGAAATTCAAAGAAATTTTACAAAGATCTCCTTAGAGATGGGCAAAGACGGGAGGGTGTAAGGATGATTTGAAGGCTCATCGATAGGACCTGGATTTGATTGCAACATGACTAGATGAAATGAGCAAAGCCTATTGAGTGATTGCAGGCATAATATTGGGTGATTGTGAGCGTGGCTTCTTTGTTTAATGTGATGAAAGAATCCTTAGTCCAGCGTCAAATGGATATTGAAGAAGAAATTAACACTTTGGTATAGGAAAAAGAAAATCATATGTCAGATCTTCTCGACTCAGGTATATTTCATGGATTTTCCCATGTAAGGGAGTTAACAAAGGAGCAGTAATTGGAGGAAGATAATTCAGACTGAGGTCTGATGTCTTCTACGTGTTATTGCTATTTTTTGGCTTCCTCATTAATTTGTGGTTAGAAGTTTATTTCTGAAAATCTTCTTTAAGGGAATTTTTGTAATCTCAAACAAATGACACAAATGGAATTTTTTTTTGAATGTTTCTGAAATTTTTTGTTAAAGTTATATAAAATGTTTAGTTGGTATTTAGGGAACCCAAGGAAATTTCAGTTTAAATCCCAGACCTGTAGAGGAAATTAAAACATTTTTACTTACTAAACTGTTAAGCATTGCAATTTTCGTTGGAGGTCGAAATCAACTATGGACAATGTTGGATCATGGATGTATGATTATAATTCTGATATCCAATATCTTACAATATATGCTTTTCTCTTCTCATTTAAGGAATGAATGTTCACGATGGTATTATGTTGAGATTGATAAATGGGATATTTAAAAACATAAGAAGCATAAGCTACCCATGCTGATTGGGTTCCAGGTTCCTTATAATCAATTGATATTTAAGCATAGAATTTAGATTTGCATTGTGTGTGTAAGTGAAAGGAAAGCATGAAACTTGAACTAGTTTGTTGATAGTGTTCTTTGTGATAGTTACATAGGGTTTTTATTTCCCCATTATATGCAAGTCTTGGCTTGGTGAAAACCCTTACGTGCCAATGGTAAGTTTGGAACTAACATGCTAACTTGGCTTTTAAGTACTCGTGTCATTTTAGTAAGTAGAGATATAGATTAGATCCATGCAAGGAGAAAGAGAAGACATTATTCTCCAAAAGATGTGATGCATGAAATTGCTTATTTCAAATTTTAGCACTTGTGTACTATATGGAATGCATTTTATATATGGCTTATAAAAGCACTGACATTTGTGGTGGAATTAAGTTTAAATGAATTTTTTTTTTTGGTGCAGACAAAAGCAAATTTTGACGAGTGTAAAATTTGCACCAGACCATTTACAATTTTCAAGTGGAGACCAGGCCGTGATGCAAGGTACAATAAAACAGAGGTTTTCCAAACATGTTGTAAACTCAAAAACTTTTGTCAGGTGTGTCTGCTGGATCTTGAATATGGATTTCCAGTCCAAGTTGGAGATACAACCTTGGCCATTAACTCCAATGAGGCTATTCCAACGACTGATGTTAATAGAGAGTATTTTGCTGAGGAACATGATCACAAGCTGCATTTTTCTACTCTTGTCAATCTCTGAATTCTATTTTATGTATGAAAATCAATGGCAGATTCCAAGTGTAATTATAGTCTCTAACTGCATTTAATTTAATTATTTATCATAATATATATAATTTCATGTTTTATGCTATTTTATAGAAGGATTCTCTGTTTTGCAACTTCTACCTGTAGTTTTAGGCACAGAAATAGAAAGATTTAGGAGCCATTTTAGGCATTGTACTTCTTTTTTCCAAGGAAACCCAACGGAAGCGTCTTCACATTCATCGATGACACCCCTAATAATCCTTTTAGTGTAGACTAGTGTGCCTCACCCTAGAGGATTCAAAGCAGGCACCTGCTGCCACTGAAGCCTTGAAGTCTGTACAAATTATTCATAGGCACTAAGCCAATACATTAGTATTCATCAAGGCATTTGAACCTAGCTGGGGAAGATAACAACTATTTTTCCCAACCCATTGAAAATAACCCTTTCTAGAAGTCCCCTTGCCATCTACAGTTAGAATGTCACTAGGGTTTATGGAGGGAGCTAGAATAGGATCTCTTATTCCTTGTGAGACTCCATATCCTGTGACAGTAAGTCTCATTCCAACGAGCAAATAGATTGTCCCTTGATATGTCTCATTCCAATGAGAAAATAGCTCATCCCTTGACCTGACTACATAATAAGTTCTTCTCCCCCTCCAAATAATCCACAATTTCTTCCTCCATCATTATATTCTCATTCTATTGTCCATTATCAAATAAATACCATATTCTACACAGCATATTTTTGTGAACGGTATGAAATCCTTTACATGTAGATGTGCAAGTAGTGTAAGCCAAATTTTGGGAAATTTTATGGAGTATTGGCTTGCTTGTATTTTAATCATATTATTATGCAAAATATCTTGCAATGTAGATTAAGAATCAGTGGTATGAGGATTGGCAAGTATATTTAGTTCATTCATCCATTAAAATTCGAACATGAAAACAGATTAGTAGAAAATTTCTTACATAAAAATCATGTTCATTGTATGAATTTGCATAGGTAAATATGAATAGAAAAAGCAAGTTAATAAAATGTTTAAGGTCTGAGGATCATCCTGAGTTACTAGGGAACAAATCCAGATCTGGATTATGGATCTACCAGACTTTTGAAAAGATAGGATCTGGATACTATGGGGAAATGTCATGTATAAGGAAAAAAGTAAAAAGAAAATATTACTCATTGTCTACTTGAAAAGAATTGGAACTCTGAAGCTGTTGTAATGATGCTACTGAAGTTGATGCGGGTGTGATTATTGCACACCTTCTGTATTTATTTTAATTTGGACTTCTAGTCCCAATGGCCTTTAAGTCATTTATGGTACACCTTTAGTGGGTAGTTACAGCTGACATTGATGGTTAATAGGTTGCCTTAGTGCTCCCATGTTTAGGGTTTGAGGGTAGCTAAGGAAACCCTGTGCATATGTATTTGAGGTGTTTCCTCATTTGTAAACATCATATGATATGGTCTGAACACTATTAATTGATTGTATGCATTTCAAGGATATTCACTATATTGTTATTTTGGGTTGTACATATGTGTGGAGACTACTATTCCTAAAGGGTTATTTGTTTTAACTTTATCAGTTAAAAAAAGTTCGTTAAATTGTGTTTGTTAAAAATATTTTTTTTTGAGGTAAATTCTTATTGTTTGTTGATACTGCAGAACAAAGCAAGAATAGCTTAATGGATTGATAATTACTTAATTGGTTAATGTTTGGTTAAATGTTAGATTTCTCTTTTTGAGGCAAAAACTCATCGAATGTGGCTTTTGCATGTTAGAGCAGGAATAGATTATGAATCATCATATGGAAAGGTTCATCCAAATGATACGATATTGAAGCTTCAAAGGACAACACCATATTACAGAAGAAACCGTGCTCATGTATGTAGTTTATATGTTCATGGTGAGTGTACTCGTGGTGCTAAATGTCCATTCCGACATGAGATGCCTATAACAGGAGAGCTTTCTCAACAGAATGTAAAAGATCGATATTATGGGTAAGTATTATTGTCTAAATATTATTGATTCAGTTGATTCTTTTGTGAGTTGTAGTTATTGTCTGATATATTTTGAGGTGCAATCCATAATCATTTTTCGATGTCTCGCATAACTCCCATTTACAAAATTTTAAGTGTGTTAATTTATGAAACCTGTTGTTTTCATTGTTGCATGAGTCTTCAGTTAGGAGTATGCATAGAACATATTTTCAAGAATAGACTCAAAATGGAATTTTGATGTGGCATCATATTGATGTCTTTTATGCCCTTTTATTATTGATCCATTTTCTTCAATTAAACCCTATATGCTTTGGTTGCTGTAATTATATGGTCTTCTCGATTCCAAGGCTCATGAAAGGAAGATTTGTCATTAAAGTGGTGTTTTTTGGTTCCAAACAAACATTGTTAGTTAGATATGTACAAGCTCTAAGAGGATTTAACAAACTTTAAAATAAGTTTGAACAAATATATGCATTATTATGTATTGCTCATTACATCATTATGTTCTGATTGTTAATTGCTAAACTATACTTTTTCTGCGAGGTCGGAGTATGAATATTTTGTCATGAAGAAAAAGAATGGGGGCTTTTCTTGACTATGATTCAACAAATTTCATTACATCCTTAAATTGTTGTCAATAGAGATAAATTCCTTCTTGAATATAATATTTTTTAATGATTTATCTCTGAGCAGAGTAAATGATCCAGTTGCAGCAAGGTTGTTGAATAAAGTTGGTGAGATGCCATCTCTTGTTCCTCCTGAAGATGAGAGTATAAAGGCTCTGTATGTGGGCAGGCTTGATTCAAGGGTTACGGAAGCTGATCTTAAGAAAAATATCTATGCATATGGTGAAATTGAGTCTATCATACTTGTCTTTGAAAGATCATGTGAATTTGTTACATATACAACCAAAGAAGGGGCTGAGAAAGAAGTAGATAATTTGTCCAACAAGCTAGTTATAAAAGGCTTGAGATTAAAGTTGTTGTGGGGAAAGCCACAGGCTCCTAAACCAGAAGTTGAGCATCAAGGAGATGAAGCTGCAAAAATTATTAGTGGTATGCTTCCAAGAGTTGTTGTTTGATAGCACCAAATCCAACAACAGCCACATAATAGTCAGGAGAAGCCTTCTCTAAATTAATTCAATATTCCTCCTCCGCCCCCATCATCGGAAAGGACATACTATCCATCCATGGATGCTCAAAGAATGGGAGTTGTGGCTCTAGCACAAGAGCCTGGCCGCAGTAAACAAGGCACAACAAATGAAGGGCAGGAGGGTCAACATTCTCAACCGGCTCCACATGGGCCTCCAAATGGTTCCTACTATGGATCATGTTGTACATATTTCCCCTTCCATTTAAATTTTGACCATCGGTCCCATTAAAATTTGCTGCAGACATCCTTCGCGATCAAAATCTCCATGTCGTGCTCATCACCACCTTTTCCGCTCCGAAATACACTGTCCAAAGGTTAAAAACCCGCTGTTTAAATTATATTGGACCAAAGCCCCAAGGCCTTAGCCACTCCCCTGTTGTCATCACATGACTTGAGGCTGGAGACCGCAAGCTAAAAACAAAAGGGGCTTATTGTTTTAATATTCGGGCGCAATGCTGGCCGTCCGATCTGGCTCAAATCAACGGCGCGGCAATTAACTTATATGGAGGGCCCCGCACACAGCAGACTGGCGGTATTTCATGGCCCACCGTTTCATTGCCACAAAATCTACAAGGCCCAATAATTGATCTTCATTTTTGAGATCGAACGATCACGGGTCAATTGCAATCACACTCAATCGCAATCGAACATAAAAATGTGCCACCCAGTCTTGTGCTCACTTTGCGTTGCGATTATTGAATTGAGTCCCCTCCTATTATGGTATCATCTCATTTCAATTGTGCGTCGTGTTCTTCATGGTGGTCTGTTAGGTTATGTGTCATATTTCAATGTTTATGTTATGAACCTTTGCCCCGTTCATTCATGCTCGCTCATTAACATATGTCTGCATTGTCCTATGGCCCGCCACCGTGTCGCTCTCACCCACTTCCACCCGTTGACTCCGCCACGTCGTCCTCCTGCTTTTCCCCCGTACTCCCGGTGGCCCCTTGCATTACCTTAAAGGTATTTCCCCCACAGGTATATATATATATATATATATATATATATTTATATATATATTTGTGTTCGTATATGTGTTTATATTCGCGTTTGTTGTTATTCATCTCGTCCAGACCGTGTTACATATAAAACCCACAGCTGGTCTATTTATCAACACCTTCATGATTTTCCTTCCGCCACCCTGCCTGTTTCAGTCTCCTATCCATGTCCACGATGTCGTCTCCATCTTCACCTCCATCATCCCCGCCTCCATTTGTGTCGGTTTTTCTAATATTTTGTGGGTTTTTTGAGTTTTTGATACGGATATTCGTTTTATTAAACACCCTCGGCCCCATGAGTTCGAGGCCATAAAGACGATTTCACAGGTGAAAATTTAATGAAAATAAGTGAGAAGCCGGTGCGTGAAATAATATTTTATTTAAAAATACAAGTCCTGATTACGAGAACCCTCCAGATAAATTAATACATTAAGGTCAGTTGGGTAAAAGAGCGAAATCTGACAGGAACGCAGATTATCTCAAGTCTCTTACGGCAGCAGATTTTCCCTCAGCTGCGGGCAACATATTGTATATATTTTATTATTTCTATCTTGTATATAAGGAGATTTTTATCTCCCGGCATTTATTTCCATAGACAGGTTGTCTAGTACAGTCATTTACAGTCAGTCATTCATAGGGAGAGCGCGAATGTTTTCCGCCATTTTGGTTCAAATTGAGTCATTAATTGTGTTTCAGCTACCTCCTCCTCTAGAATTCTCCATCATTCCTATAAAGGCTCAAAAAGAAGACATTGTAAGGGTTCCAGATTTCTATCAGCAAACTGTGCAGCGAGAAGACTTCTGTATACATTTTTTTAATATTTCTGTATGAAGCTTCAGAGCCCGTAGGGTCTCAGTGAGGAGGGTTTATAACTGTAATGAGGATTCTGGTCTTTGGTATCCCACAGTATGTAATATTTTCTTATGTGTTAATATAATATCTCATTTCATGTTATTTGTCTTCTTGTATCATGTTCTAGAATGCGAGTGGCTCACTGGTCTTAAGTAAGGATTCATCCTAGTTGGTGCCCATACTTGGATTAGTCAAGCGCTTTAAATAGGCCTAGTCATGATATACTGTTCCATGTTCATTTCATCCATATTTTTTGCTATATTAGTTACTTGAGGAGGGTGCTTTTAAACGCCATTGTCATGTATGGATTCTTAGTTGGATAAGCCCATATATGGTTCTGTTGTGTATCTGGGTATCAGTCTCATGCCAGCTAATATCTTCTTATGTTTCCTCACTGCACTCACTTCCTGATATCTGATTTCTGTGATATATTATTTGAATCGGCCCTCTTTACAGTAAGCGGTCTCTTAACTATCTGATGCTTTCATGCTGGAGTTTTACATGATGTTCCTACATTATTCTTATCTTTGTATCAGCTTCTGAGAGAGATTGGTCCCATTCAAATCTAGTTTCCTTGTTTTAAACAAGAGATAGTAAGTGAGTTCTTGGACTGACAACCCAAACTATAAAGGGCTCCTTGCTATATTAAGATGTCCTAGGCACTGGTCTATGGCAACTCTAGGTTGTCTCTAGGAGGGTGACAAAATCATCCACAACAGATCACAATAGTCTCAAGAAGGTCAATATCATCACTATTACAGGCCTTCTTATGGACCCCCATCACCATATCAATCAGCCCCACCATCGCCACTACCCCCACCTATTATCACCCGCAATATTAACACAAGCACTAATATTTGTTTCCTTATTTTAATGTATTTTCTTTATTATGAAAGGAACACCAACTTTCAACATGGGATGTATGTAATCACAGAGATTCAAAAGTGGTACTGGTTATATACTTGTATTTGTTTTCACTGTATTTGTAAAAGAGATGCTTGTATTACAAAATACTACGAATTAAAACTTTTCTCCTAACTCGTTCAATTACTTACATCAATACATGCATACTCAACAGTTCTGTTGTTGGGTTAGAATTTCAAAGGACAAAGAACTTGGAATTTTATGGTCGACCTATTGATTCTTTCTTGCAATAGTGTTGTGATTATTTCTTATATTTGAAGTATGTGGTTTAGTGGCATTTGCATTGTTGTCGAACTCATATTTTTTTCAGGTGTGTGTTACAGGTCTTGAAATTTTTGCAAAATTGTTTTCACCTCCCGAAGATAGGTTTTGAGAACCTAAGATTATAGGTCTCAAATTGTGTTGACCACTTTGTTGTGTCTATAGCCTTAAAACTTTTGGGTTATTTCTCTTGTACACATCTGGTGTGTTGGGGGTTATGGGATTGCACCTCTCCAGAACCCCATGCTTGCAATCTTATAGTCTTGCGGTTAAAATCTCAACCACCTCAAATTTATTGTGACTTCACAAGGGGGTGTTCCAATTTACTTTATTCCACAACTTTCATGTATCCCAGAAATGGAGGAGGCTTTGTAGACCTTTCCTAGAAACTTTGTTGTGGTTTCACAAGGATGGTTTTGAGTCCTTTCATCCTCACAACTTTCCAATTATAGATTCTTTCAGTTCTACAAGATTCTATGAACTTGCACAAGTAAAATTCTCTCATTTTGACATATATTAGTCCTCTCATATTTCAAGTTGATGGGTATTTTTTTCTTAGGTTTGTTGACGAATGTAAAATATACAATGGAGGGCTTGTAGGCCTTTCTATCTAGCAACTTTCTTGTGATCTTACAATGGGGGTTTCAAATCCTTTTATAAATTTTTTAGTTCATAGATTATTTCACTTTTGCAAGTCTCATAACTCCTTACACAGTCAGATTTTGTCATTATGACTTATAAGGCCTCTCACATTTCAAGTTGACATGGAACATTTTGTTGATCTTCTTGGTGAATGTAGAATATACATGATTTCAAATTTTCTAGTTTCCTTACAGTTCTAAATAAATTAATCTCACCTTTTATAGTTCTTTTCCACACTTGATATTGTAAGAACGATTTTTGGTCTCATACTAAATCTTCCACTTATGGAATGAAGATCTCCTGACTATATTTTTCATGTATTAAAGATTCTTTCCAGGGGTTTTAAATCTTCCCCATGATGATGATAAACATTCGCTGAGCCTTGCATTGCATCAGATTATGCGAAGCGAGCTCAATGATCCATTCCTTAACAAGAACAAGATGGAAGCTCCTCCTCTTGCTGTCCTAGAAGTTAATTTTTACAAGGACTCATATTCAGGGCCATGGACAATTGTTGTGATTAGAGTTCAAAGTGGTGCTTTTGAAAGGAATTCTTGTCTCCTTATAGCGAGCATTTTTCCAGTGCCCTGAATCTAGCTGTTGAAGGAAGAGAGCCAGAGTTTCCTGATGGCCCTGGAAGGCATGAACTGCTGGCTTCAATGGAGGATTTGATACCCAAAAGCAAAGCAGACAAGGATTTCTTTACAAAGGGCCTTGATGCTATAGGATATGCTCTGGACTCTAAGAAGTACTCTTTGTTACCTTTCAATCCAGAGTTCACCAAAATGTTCATCAAGGCTGGGTTTATGTCTGACGTTCTTACATACAGACTTGGAAGAGAAGGTAATCCATCTGTAACAATTTTCTTGGCTATTATGTTCATTTCTCCTTTTGATGTTCTGATTTTTTATTGCATTTGTCTCTCTCTCTCTTTCTTCTTTTCTTGACGATGTTATTTTTTTACAACTTCTCTGAATCTATTTATTATTTATTCACCAGATTTCACCCAAGACTTAACACTTGGTCCCATATACTGGCCTGCTTAAGCAAGAGAACTGGATTTTGAATCTAGGTTGGGTATAAAACACCCCCACCTTACAGACCCCTTTAAGGTTGCATTTTTTTTTACCTTAAGAGCAAGTTAACTATCATATTTTCATTAATTTCTCTCATAACACATAAATATAAACTTCTTCTGTATCAATTGAGCTTATGCTTTTCCTGGAAGACAATAGGGCATGGGAGAAGGGTTGTTTGAGTGATTCGCCTGTAGTGATTCACAAATTCTTTTTTATGAATTTTATGCAACTTAAAGGTTTTTCTGATATGTTTTTTTGATATGCAACTTAGAGACCAAGAATCACTCCAACCTAATAAAAAATTGATGTCCCCCTATTATATAATGGCTCTAGGTGAATAGAACATTATTTCTTGTAACATTTATCATATGTAGTTGATTAATACTATACCTAATGATTTTTCTATCCACATTTGATTTGGAAATTCCTCCACGTTTTCCTTACAGGGTGGAAATAATATTAAAGTTTTCTACAATTATCCATGTGTTATTTAATAGATCTATCCTAATGTATTGAATTTTTCCAATAAATCATGCATCTCCAAATGGTTCAAGGGGCCATATACATTAGTTAGACAAGTCTTTTCTCCATAATCTATAACTTTGTGCTTAACTGTAATCACATATTCGAAGAAGGTTAAGATTTAAACATAAATATGATGAGGAGTGGCACCTAATGGAGAGTCCTCTTCCTCTATTCCCTCTAATTTCTAATACTTTTGACCCTTTCCAAACTTTAGTTGTTATTCTATCCAAAAAAGAGGAGTCAAATTTCATTTCTCGAAAAAGGATCAACACATTTAGTTTATAAATTTCCTTTATTGTCAAGGGAAATTAAGAACTTTAATATTATATTTTATGATCTTCATCAATCAATTCTTTGTCGGGGAGGGGGAAGGGAGTAATTTTCTAGAAGGCACAATATATATCTTGAATAAATGAAGAGAGAAGTTTATTGAGTCGAATTTGTGCTTAATTAATTGATGTACCTTCTTCTTTTCTTCTCCCTCCTTTCTTAATTTGTTCGAGAGGCTTGGTTCGAATACAAAGAATACCTGTGAATGATTGAGAGGCCACTTCTGTGGGGCCATTTATTTTTCATTTAACTATCGCTTGTTGAAGCTGATGGAGATGGTCGTCAATGAGACATTGGTATTGTATCTCTCCTTTCTCCTCTATCAAAGCTTGGATGCCCAATTAAATGTTATCCAAGGTCAACATCTCATCTTATCTTTTCATTGTGAGGTTAATTAGATCTAAATATTCCCTCCATTATCATATCCCCCTCCTGTTTTAAAACTTGATTTCCATCCTTTGAATCATTTTTTATTTCTTCTAATTACTAGGTTCCTTGAGAGTTTATTGTAGAATCTTAAATTGGTTGTCTCAAGAATATTTAATTGGAATCACTTCCCCTCTTAGTTTTGAAAGGGATACAATGTTATTGTTACATATAGTTGCTTCTTACCTATGTTACTTGTTGTTTTTCATAGTGGTCATTAAATTTTTTGTAGAAAAATGATATATTTTCATAATCAATGGTTCAAACTAAGTCCACATCTTTGATGGAAATGATAATGGATTATAGGATATCCCCAATGACATCCATATACAATAAAAACTAGGTATAGTAAGTATACTTGAGAACTCTCATAATATTCAGTATCATAACAAAGAGACCAAGAGTGTTGCAAATTCCTTCAAGTGTCTCTTGCTCCCAAAATATTTGTAGGAGTAAATAAATTGATATCCAAGATGAATTTGATGTAAATGTTTCCTTCTTAAGATAAAAAATTTCTATCCAAGACTTGATGTGCAAACTAATAGAGTTGAAGAATAGGTTCTTCCTCAAATACCTTCTCCCTATCCTTCATATAGTGAAAAATGGCTATAAAGAAATATTTTGAGCCTAATTTTAGCTCCATCTAACTTTTAATATTCCACTTGGTCGATGTTAAGCATTGATCCACGATGATCCCTATGTCCTCAAAATACAATTCTTCAAATCTAAGATAAACTAAGACCAAGTTGTAGAGTTCAATAAGATATTTCTAGTGGCCCAAACGACACTTCAATTTCTTGTGATTCACAAATTCTTTTGTATGAATTTTATGCAACTTAAAGGTTTTTCTGATATGTTCCTTCCCACACTCCACCTCCAGCAATATAGCTAGTGTATCACCTTGTTGAATTTTCTTCTTGATCGTGTTATATTAGTAGATTCATTGAAATCATAAACATATAAACCTTGATGATTGAAAATTTGTGACCAGCCAATGTAGATCTTCCAAGCCAAATTGAGAACGATGTAGATCTCCCAAACCAAATTGAAAACCATGGTGCTTACTTAAGATCTATTTATTAAGTAGTGGAATGCCTCCATCTCCATTTTCAAGATTTGTTAAGGTTTAATTAAGTATGCTTATAACAGGTCTCCTTTGAGATCCTCCCCCTAGACCTCCAAAATAATTAGGTTTATGGGTTTCCTCAAAGTTTCTATATCAAATTAAAGGGAGATCAATGAGATCTAGAAAATGTAAATTGACATTGGTTGGGACCTGAAGAAATTGAGATTGGTCAGGGCTAACTTCTTTTACACTAGGGTTTACTACATTCTTAAAGAAACTTTTGAGTGTAACTGGTGATTCATGCCTCTCAATATGATCATATAAGTTCTTCATGGTTGCTGGACCATCAACTTGTCCCCAGAAAAGATCTCTTTAGATGAAGGTAACAAATAAAATGTCATATTCAGCAGCAACCCTTTTACCATAAAAGGCTCCTCGTAACTGTGCCTCTCCACATAACATGCTTAACCATTTAGCAAAAACCACACAAGGACCATTTGTAAGATAGGAGAGATGCAACCTGTCCTCCACTACTAAAACTGATCAGAAGAGCTATAAAATTGAAGTATAGAAAGTATCCTACCAAAATTAGATTGTTGCCCTCCATTTGAAAGGAAAGTCAATTTACCCACTTCTATGACAAGTGAGATGCCTTTACAAATTCTTTCCTTTTCAATCCTTGGAACAATGGCTCTATAACAGAGATAGATTTTATTTCAGTGATTAAATAAACTTTGTTTTTTTTTTACTACCATATTAAAAATGTGAAGTCTTATTTTACCATGTGTGTGAAGTTCTTTTGCACTTTCTATCCTTGAATTCCTCATATGCATGGACTCAACCATCAATAAATACCTCTCCATGATAGGGACTGGTGTTTTTTTCTATGCAGGCGAGCGAGAGAATACATCACATGCTGCAGCTTTGGCCTGTACATGCTTAAGAATAGCTGCAAACATCAAAGAAATGAAAGAGAAGAAATTGAACCATTTTTTCTTCACAAGGTAACATCACAACCATACCATACTTTTGGGCACCTTGAATCCTGTAAATATTATTGTCATAATGTGAATACCCATTGCATGGAATAAAAAAACTTTTGTGTACATGGCAGTGTGCTGGACTGTAGACCTCACTTTGAGCCTCAACTACCAAAAACTGTCCTGGGAAACTACACAGAAGGGATATTCCAGGGAACTCGAGTGAAGGATGATATATCCTTCTGGAATATGGCACGCTTAATATCAACAAAAACACAGAAGGAAACCACCAAATATAAGCACTTTTCCGAGCTACCAGTGCTAGCCATGCTTGTTGGACAGGTGATAACTAAGCTTCCCTTAATTTGAAAGTTGAGAATGTTGTTTTTCTAAGAGATTTTCAATATATATTTTTATCACTCTTAATAGATCAGGGGCTAAGATGGATTTGTGCTTTTTGTCACTTTTAATAGATCATGGGCTAAGAGGGATTTATGAGGGATTTATGATTTTTGTTACTCTTAATAGATCAGGGGCTAAGAGGGATTTATGCTAGTCAATATTTGTTATTGAGTCATACTGGTGAATGAATGTGAATGCAGTTTATGCTAGTCAATATTTTGGATTGTCATATTGGTGAATGAATGTGAATGCAGTTGATCAAAAATCCTAGTTTAGCTCCAAGCTCTTCTAAGAGATCTCGGTTTTTTACAATGTTCTTTGGAGAGCCAGCACATACACAGTGGAAGAATGCAGAATCTCTGAATGTGGCTGACAGCGTAGGGCCTCTGGCAAGTATGCATGTAGTGGTTTCTTGCTTCTGTGCATGTGATTCTATGATTGAAGGGCTAGATGGGCCAGAGCTATGCATCTCCTTTACATTCGCTACCCCTGTGTACAGCAGAGATCAAATGCATTCCTTTTCCACCTTTATTCTTGAATTTTTGGCCTTGGATTCTTCAGAACCTTGTTGAAATGTCTGTGACTCTACTCAAAATCAGAAAAATAATGACATGGGTACCTTGCCGAAGACCCCTCTATCGTCATCAAGGGGATATGTCTACAGGTTAATGGTTTTTGAGTTCTAGTTTGATCGTAATTATCAGTAATGGTTCCATTGGATCATGTTCATGCCAATTCTAACTATACAACCCGCCCATCTCTTAAGTATGTTGCCCATCTTATGTCGTGTTTATGCATCTCTGATCGTTGGTGATCGAGAGTTTATATAAAAATAAATGTGTTTTTGGTATAGTTGAGGAAAATTTGGCCTCTTATTTTTTTTGGCATGGAGAGTTTAGAACCTCCCCAACATTCCTCACAACAATATTAAGTTCACAAACACAAATAGCGAAGAGTAAGGAAAAGAAACTCTCAATGAAATTTTCCAAGGATTTATCTATTTTATGTGCTTTGAATGCCATAAAACATGCATATAAATCGTTTTGATGGGATAATCTAAAAAACAAAGCATTTGCATGTAGTAAAATAAATTAAATTACTGGAGAATGTTGATAATTTTGGAATATTGAGAACGCTGATAGATTTGGAATATTGAGAAAGGTGTGGTAATAGAGTGTGTAAGAATTTAAATCTTGGAAGTTAATTACATTCAATAAAATGTAGGTAAACACATTTTTTAATAATGTAAATATTTACAATAATAATTATTATTATTATAATTTTTTTTTGGGTAAAATGCAAGTAATTTAATAAATTTAGTCACAACTTTCTATTAAATAATAAAGATAAAGAATGATTTTAATTAAACTTTGTTTGGAGCATTTAAGTTTATGCATTTCCATTAAGTTTAATGAGAATGAAAAATATATTTTTTTGTTAAATTTTGAACATAAATATATAATAAAAAAATATTTTAAATTTTAAACATATATTTAATATTAATAAAACAAATTTAAAAATAAGCATGTTTTGTAATATAAATTTTAATGAAAACAAAATATATATATATTTTTTATTAAATTTTAAACATACAAATATGATAATTTTTTTTTATTAACTTTTAAACATATATACGATAATTCTTTTTAATTAAATTTTAAACATAGATTTAATATTAATAATAAAAAATTCTAAACATGATTTTTTTTTATAATATAAACATGTCTTATAGATCATTTTTGGGATTCAACTGCGTTAAGTAAGTCATTCATGTATAACCATTTCCATGAGAGGTACAAGACATAAGCAATGCATATCTCTAAGCTTGAGTTCAATTTAGGGTACAAGTGAAGGAAGAAGATATATGGAAAACAAGATACCAGACTCTACCATGTTTTTTATGGATGATGGTAATAGAATTTGAACTCGCTAATGCACCAAAAAAATTCATAGATTGATGAATGATGTATAAAGAGATTATGTGGGTTATTTTTTCATTGTGTATTTTGATACCATTCTCTTCTAAAAAAAATATGGACATAACATTTAGAAGATGTCAAAGTTGTATTACGAAATGATGTAAGAGAGAAGAAATATTTGATGAAGGGTTTATTTTCCATGGACTTCATAGCCTATTTGGGCTATGTCGTTGGTGAAGATGGAATCTGGAGTGTATATCAACCTAGAGATGATTCAAGTCATAAACTGAGTGGTCAATGAAAACCTATCTCAATGACAAATTGCAAGTTTGCCTCATTATTTTGACATCTCATTTCAATACCTAAACCAAGGAAAATGCAGAATATAAATAAATAGGTGAACAACAATCTTTTGACAAAACCAAGACACAAATCTACAATGCACCTATACTAACAGTGCTAGACAAGCTTCCATTATAAGTGGTGCTTGATATTAATATGTGCTGAGGGAGCCATGCTTGGTGCAATAGACGCTTGAAGACATTCTCTATCATGATGATCAAGTATCCAACCATAAGGATTTCTATGGAATTGTGGATACACTAAAGTATTGGTGACACTATGTCTTATGTAAGGGGATAATATTTAATATTGACCACAAGTCCTTTAGAAATTTGGTTATCAAATTTATGTAGTAGAAAAAACTTATCAGTATACCACATTGATAAAGAAATTATAAATTAGTTGAAGTATTAAAGAACTTGATTATAACTAGTCTAGTAGATATGGGAACTATAATGACTACCTCTCTAGACACAAGACACCATTACAGGAAACCATTCTATAAAGGAAGCAATAAGAAAATTTATATTTCTATTTATCTATATCTTGCATTAAGTGGATCTTTGATGACCATTGCTACATTTTCATATTATGTTTGTGTTTCATACTTCAAGGGTTCCTGGACACAATAAGAAACTTGTAACTGCACATAATTTTTGATCCATGAAATATTTTTGGGAAAGACAATGATCAATAATATTCATGATTCTTTGTCATGATCGATTTATACATAACTTGTCAAAGTAGAAAACCAACTTTTGTAGATCATCATATATAGGGTAGACTTTAATTGTGACATCTACCGATTCAGGTTTAAGAGAGAATCGGATACCCAAATTCTCATCCTTGGTTAAAGATAAGCCATACAAGAAGAATTCCCAAAAGATATGAAGTTGAAGGGGGAGGGGGAAGTCACCTCTTTGGGGAGTTCAGGTCAATGGAAATTATGTATTAATTGCTTGCATGCTACATCAAGGCAACAAAAATTCTTGGTACAAATTGTTCCTTCCAAGAAACTTGACTTTAGGAAGATATGAAAGGTAAACCTTGAGATTTGAGCAAGGACTAGTGGTACTAGGTAGGTCAATGCAAATTATTTATTAACTGCATGCATGCTATAACAAGGAAACAATAATTCTAGGCACAAATTGTGGCTACATCTGAGAGGCCACATGCCCCTGTAATATGGAAGACCTCATGCAGGGTAGTTGATATCTTGCCAATACTTAAACATGTTGTGTTTATTGGATTGATACTCTATATCTATAGAAAATTTTAGGGGTGAATCTTAACCCATGGGCGAAATGCAAAATAATCTAACTTGGAACTAGACCACACATTGCCTTACCAAAATTATGTGTGTTGGTACCAAGTTGTAATAAACACACAATAATTATAATATAAAAATTAAAACAATAAATGAATTGAAACATATTAACTAAAGTACATGACTAACCTCTCAACCATTGTGACCAATCAATGCTAAGTAGACCATCACATGGATTTGTAATTATATCATTCATCTCATATCCTCCCCATTTTTTTAATACATGAGAAATATCTTTATATTCCATATGAGGAATATACATATTTCAGTCCTTGAGGGATTGCTTTGACAACAAGGTTCATAGCAATTGCAAGAAATACTCATTATGAGTAATATTTTATAATTCAGTGAAATATTCGCCATGATTTTACAAGATACTATAATTTGGTGAGATATTCGCCATGATTTTACAAGATAATATAATCTGGTGAAAGATTTGCCAAAAAAGTTATATATACATATTATATTATTGATAAAATCGCCTTTCATTTTTCCATGTATCATGGGGATTCACCCATTTATTATAAATGTAAATTTAGGGGGGTTCTTAAAATTTTCCCTGGTGTTCTTTCCCCTTTTTTCAAGATGCGTGGTTTGCACACATACTTCATCTAAGTTGTTTGGGTTAAACATAAGGATAGTATGTTTCAAGTAGGAATGTAAACCCCCAATGTATTTCAAGTGTGTGTCTTGTGAATTCAAGTTTACTCCTAACAAGAAAGCCCTCGTTCTAAACTCCTTAGTGTACTCTTGAAAATTTTGGCCTTTGAGTTGCCTAAATTTTTGCCAACTCATTATTTATTTTTTCATATAGGCTAATGGATAAAATTTTATTTTAATGGAGGAAATAAATTCAACCCAAGAAATGGATATCTTACCATGAATTATCATTTCCTCTTGAGTCTTTGCCTCCCACCAAACTAGTGTTGCTCCTTCTAGCCTTAATGAAGCTAACTGGATATTTATGTTGTCCGCTTGTAGATTCTAAATTTTGCAGTATACTTCCAATTGATAGATCCAATTGTCTAAATTCTCTTCATTTACCTCACCATTGTATAGGGGAAGTTCAAACTTGATGTCCAACTTGAGTAATGGAGTTTTCCTTTTGGGATTTTTGAATGAGTGTGGGTGGTTTTTGTGGTGGAAGTGGAAGAAGAAGATGTTCATGAAGATGATGAGGATGAGGATGGTGGAGATGGAGGTGGCTTTCCTCCACTGCCTTGTGAACTCTTCTCTTCATCCTTCTTACCATCTAAAGATCCTTCTCCATGTGGAGGCTTAGAACCTTCTCCTTCTCTTTACGCAGTGAATGCATCAAACATGATTTTGACCATTCTTTGAATGTCTTTGAAGTCTCTCTTGATATCATCTTCTTCTGAATGTCCATGAGTCTCTTCAAATCCTGACATAATGACTAAGGATTCAAGCTCAACCTATGATGCTTGTGCCTCTTCAGTCACTTCATCTTCTTGTGCAATTTGTACCTCTTCAATCTCAACTGCTGGAGATAGAAATTGAGGTGCTTCAAGTGCAAATTTGAGTGGAAATTTGGGTGAAGATGATGCTTTCTTAGCTCTCTTTATCCTTGTCCCAATCTCAGACTAACAACCAATATCTTCCCTTCTCCTCTTCGCAACTTCAACCTTGTAAGCATCACAAAATTGCAATTATTAAAACCCTTCTTACACCATCTCAACCAAAGCAAGCAAATAACCTTTAACAACCTTGCACTCTGATACCAAGTTGATCTGAAATTGATTGTTAGTTAATGTTGTGCTAATATCAGTTTCAGAATTAACATGAAAGTGCTTTGGTTTTCTTATCATACAAGGTTTTATACATGTGCTTATGATTGACAATTCATTAAACTTGATGAGATTAAGTGTATTTCATGAAATTAAAAGCATGGAAACTCAATATTTAAAAACATCCCAATAAAACATAGCAAGCACAAATAACAGAGACAAATACAAATGTTTTTGATGAAGGAGTTCACCCCTCCTGGGATACATCTCCTTGGTCCAACTTCATAGCGTGGGCCTTTGTATTAGCTTCAATTGTGAAAAAGTGTTGTTTACAGTCTCCTGTTGCCTCTGCAACCTTCTCTAATGGCTCCAAAACATCAAAAAATACCAAGAATAACTCTTCCTAAGCCAAAATTGGTTGAAAATTGCCTCAGTTATGGAAAAAACAATTTTTCCTAGGTTTTCTCCACTAATTTTGGAAGTCACCTTTTAACTCCACTAAATGTGGAGCATCTTTGCATTTGGCAGGTCCACCAAAACTGTCACTAAGATAAGCGCACAATTAATTAGCGATAAGCATGAGTTTAAGTGAGGTTATGGGTGCGTTTAGCGCTTATCCTCACTTTACCGTTAATCTCGAATTATTGTGGTTAAACCACAAATTAACATAATTAATACGGTTTAACAAACTTTGCTGAAATACTTGTTTTGGTGCTTGGTCATAGTGCGCGGACATGTGGGAGGGGGCTAGCCCACGAGGCTGGCCCCCTCCAGACCCCTAACTCCCACTGCGTATTAATTCAAATGGCATTGAGATCCTTATGGAGTAAGGACCTCATGGTATGGTATGGCAGTAAGGCGTGGTTGTTGCAAGCGAGTGGTTGTGGGTTCGACCCCGATCCGCCATAAAAAAATGTTGAACGTTAATATGGTTCATACCATAGTTAATACTTTGGTTTAAATATATGTGTTGATATATATGTTGCGCCCATTTGATATTGCATTTCGACTATGGTCCAAGCCTTTGATAATAAACATATATGCACCCATTGATATTCGACCTTGCATAAATTAACATGCCAAACACCTTTCCATGGGGGAGGGGGGGGGGGTCACGTGGCAGCCTCTGGCTGCACCACATGGGCCTTCCCCATTGGCCTAAAAATCCACCATAAAAACATAATAATCCACCATAGAATAATTCCAAACTTAGGATAAGGAGATAAATTCAACTTCCCCAAGCAACATTGGCGAATCTGGTGATGACACTTGTCACAGTGTTAGTGGCTGAAAAATAGAGAATATTCATTGAAGATTCCTAAGGTGCTTACTGGATTGCCAAGTCATCAGTTTGTCACTGTTCTGCACAATTTTTACATGTTTTAGAAAACGAACAATAGACCATAACTCACTCATACGGACTCGGATTTTGATGAAATGAGTTGCATTAGTATCCTAGTGACGAGATCTATCCGATTGCTCTGGTTTGAAGTATTTTTTAGCACTTTCATTTTTTAGTTAAATATCGAGCTTCTGATCATGGGCACTTTATGATTCTAATGATATCTAATGGCCGAAGTGTCCACAGACACGTAATTTTATTAATCACAAAAAAAAAACAATTACATTGGAATTATGCAAGAGTTTACACCTGAACAACAAAAACACTCTTGCAATGAGCTATTTATAATCTCAATGTCCTAACTTCCACTAATTATGGATCACTTATTAAATAACAAGTGTCCACTTACATTAAATGACCTCCTATCTATTCTACTAACTTTATTCCTAACTTAGAGCCTAGGAAACGACTCTTTTCTAGAGTCCTATTTTTAATAACAAATTTCTATTTCTAAGTATCTCAAAATCTTATTAAATATTCTAGAATAATAATTATTAATTTAATATCTTAAATTAATAATTATTTTATTCAAAATTTATATCCTATGATAATATTTATTTTTGGATCATCTAACATTCCCCCCATGATCCAAAGATACATTACAACAGATACCAAGTTCATCTCTGAACTTAGTAAATTTTATTTTTCCAAGAGGTTTCGTGAAAATGTCGGAGGTCTGATCTTCTGCAGGGCAATACACTGGCTTGATGACGTCCTTTGCAATGAGAGATATGATATGATGATACTTGGTGTCCACATGCTTTGTCTTTGAATGGAAAGTTGGATTCTTGGAAAGCTTTATTGCTGACTGATTGTCGATGAATAACGAAGTAGCTTCTGCTGGAGGAATTCCCAAGTCCTGTAAAACTCGACGTAACCAAACAATCTCACATGCTGCTTCCCATGCTGAAATGTACTATGCTTCTGTTGAAGAAGTGGCCACTGTAGTTTGCTTCTTACAACTCCAAGAAACTATAGCTGACCCCATGTTCATTAAGTAACCTGGCGTTGATGCCCTGTCATCAATACTGCCAGCAAAGTCGGCATCTGAAAATCCACCAAGTACAAAATTTTTAGTCTTTTTGTAAAGAAGACCAAAATATTTTGTTCCTTAGATATATCGAAGAACTCATTTGGTTGCATTCCAGTGGTTGTCTAGTGGTTCCTGCATAAAAAGTGAAATAATATTGACTGCATAAGATAGATCAGGATGAGTGGTTTTCAAATAAATCAAACTGCCAATCAACTATATGTAAGTAGTGTTGTCCACCTTTTCCCCCCGTTCAAATTTTGAAAGTTTCAAGTTTTGCTCCATAGGGGTAAGAACAGGCTTACAATCCTGCATTCCAAAGCGTTGAAGAACCTCTGCGACATACTTACGCTGAGAAATGAAAATATGATGTGGACGTTGGAAGACTTCAACTCCAAGATAGAAGTGAAGTAATCCCAAATCTGTCATTTTGAAACCTTCTTGTAACTCCTTTTTGACTTGTGCAATATGATCATCATGGTTGCCAGTAATGATCAAATCATCGACATACATAATGAGAATGACCAGATGTTTTCCCTGTTGGGGCACATACAAAGTATCATCAGATTCACTTCTTTGAAAACCAACTTTTTGAAGGTATTCATCCATCTTTGCATACCAAGCTCGGGGAGCTTGTTTTAATCCATATAAAGCCTTGATTAATTTGCAGACTTTATGTTCTTGCCCTTCAACTTCAAACCCTGGCGGTCGTGTCATATATACATCTTCCTATAAGTCCCCACTGAGAAAAGTGCTTTTGACATCCATTTGATGAACTTTCCACCCTTTCTGAGTGGCCAATGCAAGTGTTAATATGATGGTGTTCCATTTAGCTGTAGGTGAAAAATTTTCTTCATAATCAATGCCTTCCTGCTGCGCAAAACCTTTAGCAACAAGTCTTGCTTTATACTTGTCAAGTTCGCCATTTTGTTTGTACTTAACTCTGTAAACCCATTTGCATCCTATGGGTTTAACATTTGGAGGACAATCAACCAGTTTCCAAGTTTGGTTATCAATTACTGCTCTATATTCATCAGTGATGGCTTGTTTCCATTCTTTATGTTTTACTGCTTCTTTGTATGTGGAAGGTTTAGTAAAATCATGTGCTAGCAAGGTGAAAGTTGCTTCACTTCTGTGTTTATGTCTTGTTCCTGTTTTATTTTTTTCATCAGGCTTGACATCATTCAATATTTGAACTGCCCATTTTGGTAGTTGTTGCTCACTTGTTTGATATTTTGAGAAGTCCCCATCATTGTAAAGGGGATTAATGTAAACTGATGTTCGTCGTTCAGATGGTGAATCTGGAGAATCACTGTCAGAAGAACCGTTGCTGCTTGGAGATGCTGATGAACTGCTAGAAGAACCAGATGATTTTGTTGAAGTAGATGGACTGGATGACTCATCTTCAGAGGAAGGAAAATCAAGTTCATACCAATTTGGTTAAGTTGGTTGACTTTGCATATTTCCTTTCCTTTTACTGCCCTTAGTTTCTAACTTGTGAAGAAGACTTTCGATTTCTTCAGCACTCTTACTCTATGTTTCATCAAAAATGACATCCCTGCTCACAATAAATTTTCCATTTGTCAAAAGAAGATACCCTTTCTTTTCATCTGAATAGCCAATCATTGTGCATTTCAAACTTCTTGAATCAATATTAGTTCGTTTTTCTTTCAAAACTGAGGCATAACAGCTGGATCCAAAAACTCGAAGATGTTTAACTTTAGGTTTGAAACCAAACCAAGCTTCATAAGGGGTGATTCTGTCTAAAGAAGCAGTTGGAGATCTGTTTCTTAGATAGACAGCTGTATGTATTTCTTATGCCCAATATGTTGGACTTAACCTTTTGAAATTTAACATGGATCTTGCCATGCCTAACAATGTGCGATTCATTCTTTCTACGACTCCATTTTGCTGTGGAGTGTAAACATTTGTAAGATGCCTTCTGATGCCATTTTCACTGCAATAAGTTTTTAATTCATTTGAATTGAATTCTCCCCCATTCTCTGTCCTAAGAGTACATATCTTTTCATTGGCTTCATTTTCAACAAGTTGTCGAAAAATTTTAAACTTCTCAAATGCTTCTGACTTGTTTTTCAAGAAATAAACCCAAGTCATTCGGCTGAAATCATCAATAAATAGTAAGAAATATTTGCAACCACCTAATGAAGTTTTTAGTGGACCACACACATCACTGTGAACTAGTTGCAGCATCCTGTTTGCGCGCCATGAACTTGTTGGAAAACTTTCTCGACTCTGTTTGCCATAAATGTAGGCTTCACATTTAGCATTTTCCTTGTTGAAAGTTGGAAGTCCTCTAACCATCTCTTGTTTCTGCAATTGAGAAAGACTATCAAAATTCAAATGTCCATATCTTACATGCCATAATATTATAGGTGAAATTCCTGTAGTAACTTCCCCTGCAAAATCAGAATGCCTTGGAATAACTGTCCCTTTCATCCTTAACAGTTTTACGTCTTCATATCCTGTCATTACTATTTGGAAGTTCTGTTTGACTGAATTAATCTTAACTAAGCCATCTTCCATAATTATTTGATGTCCTGCTTGTCGAATCATGACCAAAGACAACAAATTTTTCTTAAAGGTGGGTACATACCACACATTGGAAATCATTTTTTCTCCAATGTCAGGGAGAAAAAATTTAACTGCACCTTTTCCATAAGGCATATGTTTTGTATCATCTGCTAGAAAGATGGAATTAAGATGGAACTCTTGAAAATTCCAAAAGAAATCTCGTCTACAGGTCATGTGTTGAGTTGCTCCTGAATCCAAAATCCAAGCATCTTCATAATCACTCTTAATATAGGAGGAAAGTTGGATTGTTGGTGAAGAAGTGAAGACATATTCTGAGTCATTATCATCTTGATCTTGATTATTTGAAAATTGTGCTGAAGGTTGTTGAAACTTAGAAATTTTATTGATAGATGTGCGACAATCTACAGCATAATGACCAACTCTGTTACATCGCCTGCAAAAAATTTGACTCAAATCGGTGCCTCTTCCTTGAGACTATCCTCTTCCTTGAGACTGTCCTCGACCTCTGCTTTGTCCTCTGTTTTGAGATTGTCCTCTCCCTAGATTCTGTCCTGTGCCTTGCTGATATCCTCTGTTTTGATTGTTGCCTCTACCTTGAGAATTGTTTATGCTTGAATTGGAGCCTCTGTTGGAGTTTTTTCCTCTATGTTGACTGCGACCACGACCTTGCGCTACTTGATTTTGATTAAAATTACCTTTTCCTTTGTTTCTGGAATTTTCAGCTGAGGAGTTGCTAGTACTGGCCTTTGTGAGAAAAACATCTTCACCAACTTTCTTTTTATTCCCAAAAGTTTTATCATGTTGAGTCAACATTTCACAGAGCTCATCAAACTTTAGCTTTTCTAACTTTCCAATTAGTTGTAGAGTTTCCAAAAAATGTGTGTAGCAAGAAGGAAGTCCAACAATTAAAATTGTGACCATAAAACTATCTTCTACTACTTGAAAACCAACATTAACAATTTCCTGCTTAATATTCTTAAGTCTGGAGATGTATTCAAGAATATCTCCTTCTTCAATCAATTTTTGATGCAACAATTTTAATTGTAGGTCAATTCTTTTTTATTGAGGTTGCGTATCAAACAACTCTTTAAAAGTTCTCAAAGCAGACCATGAATCTTTAATATTTTTGATATGGACATACATTTCATCATTGACAGAAGATTTAATGAGAGCTAATGCTTTGGAATTTTTAACTTCCCATTTTGCTAATGCAGCTGCATCTGTAGGTTTATTTGGCTTAACATCTCCATCGCATATATCATGCCACAATTCATTACAAATGAGAGTGCTTTCGATGAGGCGGTGCCATGTTTTGTAAGATTTTGAGCCTTCAAGTTTGTCGGAATCAGAAAAGAAATTAATCAAATTAGACATTGTAGTGTTTAAACTTCACACCACGAATCAAGCTCAAAAGAATATCAAGATGGGAAACACAACTCGCAACACACGACACAAAAAAAATGATCTATCGGGGCTTGGCCTTGACCCTCGAATGGTCGTTGAAACAGGAGAAAAATGACTGAGCTTTGCACTTGGCTCTAGTCAATTTCTCAAATATTTACAAGGAAACTTTCAAAATTTGACTTATACAATAGTGCTCTTGCACAATCTGGTAAAAAAAAAGTTACCCCCCCCCTCAAAGTAAAATTACTTTGAGTTACAATATGACTCCTTATTTCTCCAAAAATAAAATAAAATTGTCTCCCTCAATTACAAAATATTACAATTTTCTTTCAAAAACATTCTACTTATTCCTCCAAATACAAGGTTCCACCTTATTGCTCCAATTATGATTTCAATTACAAATCGCAATTACAATTTAAAAAAATAACTCCAATTACAATGTGAATTACAAAAAAGAAAACAATTCCAATGAAACATTACATAAACAAATCATACTTTATCTCTACTCCACAATTAGCGGGCTCTTAATGCTGGTTCAACGCTGGTTGTTAAATGTTCAAGGACAGCTTTCAACGCAGCTTCAATTAAACGCTGCTTCAATTCATTTAAAGCTCCTTTTATCTGTGACTTCTGTTAAAAAAACGTTGCAGAGTGATCCATAGGTACCGTCAAACAACGTTGAACAGCAACGTGACGTTCTCTATGTTAAGTTTGAACGAAGAGCAACCTCTAACAAACAATTAGCCCATCGTATTCCATCCTTATGACCTATATGGGTTGCGTTGAGTGAAAGACGGGGCAACCAATATTTCTAGAATTCCATCCACTACGTTTTTCTGTTTGCAATGTCATTGTTCAATGTTCAAGGACAGAATTTCGTCCACTGCGTTTTACTGTTTTTCAATGCCGTTGTTGTGAGAAGCCACCTTTTTAATGATGAAGTTGGCGCTGAAAGATTCTGCTGGCACTTGAGGCAATTTGATAATCTGGAGGCACTTGATAATCTGGGGGCTCTTGAAACAGTGGTCTCAAGTGATAATCATGCTCACGCTCCCGTGATTGTTATTATCACACTCAAATTGAACGCAAAGAGATTGTTAAACTGGTTTGTCTTTCAAAAAATCAGTCTGCTACAATGTTAACCAACAGAGACACTAAAATTTCTTTCAAGGGGTCTTCTCCTATTGTTTCTCTTTGCAGTAGACAGATGGACTGCTGGGAAGATCAGATGAAGATCTACGATGTCTTACAAGTTTCGAGAGGTGCTTTGGAAGATCACCTTGACCAAAATACTTTGAAAGTTGGGTTATATCGATCAGCTCAAACAAAAACAAAAGCAGAGTGTTGCAGGGAAAAAAAAGATATGAGTGCACTACAGAAGGCGTGGTTTTACAACCAATATGGATCCTTGGACGTGTTGTAGTTTGGGGAAATCGCTTTGCCAAAGCCAGGGCCGGGTGAGCTTCTAGTTAAAATCCGAGCTGCTGCTCTCAATCCTGTCGACTTTAAGACGCGCAATGGAATATTCAGAAGATCATATTAAGAAGGCATATAGGAAATCAATCTTGAATTTTGGGACGAACAACAATGATGAATGTGGGCCAAATAGTTTTTTTTTTTTTTTATGGGAAAAATTTGCAGAATAGTTTTGCAGAAAACTATTTTGCAAAAAAATATTTTAGCATTTATAAATATAAAATCAATAATAAAAAAATTTATGTTCCTTTAAACAAAAAATTTGACAAATTCCATACCAATTATTCGCAGATCAATTCAATGGAGTTGCATTTTCCAAGAACTGGTAGAGCTGGAATATTCCTCCTCATATCCACTGCAACATTACCGTGGCTCTGATACCACAATAATGGCCGAAGTGTCCTCAGACACGTAATTTTATTAATCACAAAAAAGAACAATTACATTGGAATTATGCAAGAGTTTACACCCGAATAACAAAAACACTCTTGCAATGAGCTATTTATAAGCTCAATGTCCTAACTTCCACTAATTATGAATCACTTATTAAATAACAAGTGTCCACTTACATTAAATGACCTCCTATCTATTCTACCAACTTTATTCCTAACTTAGAGCCTAGGAAACGACTCTTTTCTAGAGTCCTATTTTTAATAACAAATTTCTATTTCTAAGTATCTCAAAAATTTATTAAATATTCTAGAATAATAATTATTAATTTAATATCTTAAATTAATAATTATTTTATTCAAACTTTATATCGTATGATAATATTTATTTTTGGATCATCTAACAATATCTAACATCTATATTCTTTGTCTTAAAATAGATGAAAATATTTTCAGTAATATGGATTGCACTTTGGCTATCACAATTTAGTACATAATTTTCTTACAATATCACAGTTCCTCCAAGAACCTCCTAATCCAAAACATTTATTTGTGTGCATCTATTGTTGCAATATACTTAGTCTTAATGGTAGAGAGAACCATCGCCTCTTGCAATCTAGATATCCATGAGCGTGCATCCTCTATGAAAATATGGATACAGCCTACTATGGATTTTCTAGAATCCAAGTCACCGACTAGTAGGCTACATCCATATCGTTTTTAGGAATTCCACCGTCTAATGAGGTTTTCAGAGAGAAATTTATTAGGTAGTAGGTTATATGAATAATCTCTACCCAAAAATATTTAGTAAAATAGAAATAGAAAGCATGCTTCTGACCTTCTCCATTATTGTCCATTCATTCTCTTAGTTGCTCCATCCTATTTAGGGGTGTGATGAACATTTTAGATGCCTTATACCATGTTTACTACAATATTATTTGAAGGCCTTTGGAAAATACTACCAATCATTATCTATTCTAATACATCTCAATAAATTGTTACTTTCCTTTTCAACAACTATATGAAATTTCTAAAAAGTGTCTAGAACTTCATCCTTGCACTTAATAGGGAAATCACACACCTTTCTTGATGCATCAATAATAAAAGTAGCAAAATAAGTAACTTTGTGTATTTATTTCAGATTAATTGAGACAAAAACATCATAATAGACCAAATCTAGTGTTTATATATCCCTTTGACAGCCATCCCTTAAAAATGATACCCTTTTTTATTTACCCATAATGTAATATTCATAAATTCTAAATTATACATATTTTATTGCATGCATAATTTTTTTCTCAACTAAGGCTTTTAGACCTCTATTAGTCATGTACCGAAGCCTTTTATGCCACAAATATGTTCTAACCTCCTCCTTTGCAACAACAACAATATTTTATTTCTACATTTTTTTTTTTTTATGTGTAGAGAATGCCCATATTTTCCACTTTGCAGTAACCAACAAACCCTTCAAAATTATGTAGCCTCCATTGCCGAACACTATATGGTAGCATTCATTATCTAGCTTCCTAATTGAAACAAAATTCATTCAGGACATTGATACACGTCTCACAAATTTAAGCAATAAAAAAAGCCATCTTCCATCTTTATTAAAATATCTCCTACTTCTTCAATTTTATGAAGACTTTCACTACTTTACCTATTTTACCATGTTTATAAGAAGTAAAATTTTCTCTAGCATGGCGTGAGGCTCACCATTTGATGCAACAATAATTGTTTCTTCATTATTGCTTCATTTTTAATATATTGGAGTGGGTTACTTTTCCACACATAAATTTTAATGTACTTATAGAGATGGATCACATCGATTCATTCGATTGTGTGTTGTGGTCACTATGGGTTAATGCCTCCGTATTTGAAATTTCTCCACCCATAGATTTCTCGTGGATTTGTTCATTTAATAAAATATGAGAAACATCTTCAAAACACAATTTCGCTTTGGTGTCTCATTACTTATGGTGTGATCAAGTTATGTCAATTATTATGCATTGAGCTCAAGAGTAAGAGGGCTTTGATCTCATCATCAACTACAATATTGAAAAAAGTGAGGTGGTTCAACACCATCTACAATCTATTTAAATATCCAATTACTAATCTCCCTTCCTCGGTTTTGAGGCTAAAGAACCTCTCCATAAAAAATAATGTGTTGAATGCTATGTCTTGTTCATATAAATCATAAATCTTTTTTCATAACGACTAAATTGTCTTTCCTTCTAAAAGATGGAAGTATGACATCCGTGCTTCCAATCTTCATTTGTCATTAATGTGTGTTTCTTTGAATTTCCTTAAATGAGAAATTAGATATCTTTTAAGGTCACTATTTTCCATTTTAACACCATGTAGGGTAGTTTTCTCTAGAAAAACTCTTTAATATTTATTATCAAATTTCCTCACAACCATTTGTAAATGAAGCTACTCACATAGAATCTTTAACCAAAACTTTTTTTTTGATATGGGTAGTTGAAAAAAATGAATAATAATCAATATAAAAATACCAAACATAAGGAAAAAAACAAAAATATAGAAGAAAAAACACCACTAATTTTATGTGAAAAACCTAGTAATATATTGAGAAAAATCACTTAAAATAATCAACAACTTCTATTTATTAAAAGAACAATTATTAAATATTTTTCTCCTAAATATCATCACATTTATGTAATGAATCCGAAAAACAAATATTTAAATAATTATAATCGTAAAATTTTCCACTTAGATAAAAATAGATGTTAGCAAAAATACATATTTAAATTTTTATTAAAAATTAAAATAAAAAACAAATACCATAATTAACCCAAAACAACGGAGAAAAAAATAACTTTTCAAAAAATATAAAGAAACTCTAAAAAGTTATATACTACATATGTAATATTTTTCTTAATTATTAAATTTATGAAATAAATTTATTTAAAACCATCTAAATCCATCCAACTAGAAATAATAATTAATTATTAATAAAAATTTATAATCGAAAAAGTTGCAAGTATTTTTAAATTTCCTAAATATTTTATTCAATATATTTTTTTAATCAAATTTTGATGAACTTTATAAAACAAACTCTAAAAGTAAATTCGAAATCAAGTAGATTCGACTTAGAATCAAAAATAATTCATGGGTAAAGGTTTAGCATAATTATGATATTTTTATTCCGTAAATCTTTCATTTTCTTGGTGTTTTTTTTTAATATAAAAAACTATAGTTTTTTAATTAAGCATAAAATATATTTAATTATTTTGATTAAGTTTTGAGATAATATGTTTTAATAAATAATAAAATTTAGTTATCAATTATTAATAATTATTATATTACATTTGATATGTATTGATTCTTATATTAATAATGTATTAACTAAAAATTAAATAGATAAATTGTGATTTTTAATATTGTATTAACTAAAAGTTAAACAAATAAATTGTAAATAAAAATAATTTATTTTTAAAAATTTCAAATTTTTTTTTATTGAATTTGTGATTGGTGTAGAAGGATTAGCCTTATTTTACAATCATTATTTGAGCAGCTGGATAGTGTTGGTGGTACTGCTATCCAATCATGTACAATGTACCACATGGGTAAGTTTAACAGTTGATTTACAAACAAAATGGAGTTGTTTTTGCGGTATTTTTTGGAGTTTTTTCCTGCTAAAATTTTACAGAAAACTTTGAGATTAAGTTTTGATTTCTATATTAAATTTGTAATTTAAATAAATTTCTGCTAAAATTTAATAAAAAACACTAAAACAAGTTACCCTGTATTTGAGTTATCATCCTTACTATCTTTCCAAAGAAGTAAAATATACCTCTTTCCTCACTCATTTAAGTTGAAGAGCCATACTACAGTACCATACCTTTTCGTCCCTTTTTAATCTCCACGCCTTTTTCTCTTCCAACTGTCGACTAGTGACTCTGGGGACTGTCGGCCTCTACCACTCCATTGTAACTTCCAACGCATGATGTCCCACTAAATGCTAAAGTCCGACTTCGATTATTGAAAGTTCGTTCTGTAAATAAATATCAATGTGTAAAACAATATTTTTAAATATAACACTCGTTGCAAAGGAAAATATATATTGTATAATTGCTTGGAAATCACATGTCTAACTAATTTATTTCACCGCAATGAGCACGGGGTTTTGAGAGTCAAGCTGTTGAATTCCCATGCAATTTCCATAGAAGTGCACTTGCCATAGAGAATCTAAAAAATTAAATTTGTTTGTTTGTATATGTAATGCATATTTTTTTCCCTAAAGAGTGTAATATGTACCATTGCTGTTTAGTATTTCTTTTTATGTAAAAAATAAAAATAAAAAATTAATTAATAGCAATTATTGAATACTTAAAGAAATTTATAAATCTAATAATGAAACACATGTAATTAATAGACTAAATCATTTTGGAGCAAAATAAAGATAGGTGCATAGCTAATTTTGGACAAAACATTAGTTCCAACATTATAGTTTCTTACAAAAGTTAAGAGTCTATATTGAAATGTGCTTGTGTCCATCTAATTCCATCTTTAGCTTCTGAAATTATTTAAATAGTGATCATTATTCTCACTAGAGTTGCATTAAATGAACAAATTCATAAATTTGATAATGAAACACATTTGAATACTAAGAAAAGTAATTAATGGACTAGATAACCTTAGTTAGAGCAAAATAGAGATAGGTGCATATATAATTTTGGATGAAACATTAATCCCAACATCATTGCTTCTTATAAAAGTTAAGAGTTTATTGAAATGTACTTGTGCACATTTTATGCTATATTTAGCATATAAGATTATTTAAATAATGATAATTAATCTCACTATGGTTGCATTAAATGTGTATTTAAGATTAAATAGAAACTAAAATAGATATATTATCAATTGAATTTTCAAGACTTTGTGAGTAAGGAAATTATTAGAATTATTATAAACTTATTTTCAATTTAATAAGAGCATCTATGGATAAAATATAATACTTAAAATTAAAATAAAAAAATATAATGTAATGGAACATTTGCATTTCTTCTAATAATTGAAAGTGCTTGTCAATTTCAAAATTATTGAGGACCCTTGAATGAACGAAACAAATAATACTAGTAGTGTTAGCCATCTATGATAAACGTTCTACCTCCACAAATCAATAGTAATTACGCCGAAGCCGTTCTCTCTGCAGGGTTGGGGTGAGCAGACACTATTCACCCTGGCCAATCCCCTCACTCTAAATTTTTCCTCCTACCTCCAATAAAAATATAACATGTGACTCGAACCTGCCACATTTGAACGCACCACCATCACCCACTCAGCCATGCCACATTTGAATGCATCGGTGTTACCCGCTCAGTCATTCATCGCTCGAACCTTTCGCATTTAAGCGCATTGCATTTAGTTTAAATAGTAGGGATGTTCTGATCATATACCCCAAATTACTCTGCTCCGCCTATCTCCCTCCCATTCTGGATCCCTTTCAATTGCCCAGAACCTCTCGAGTAATGTGATGCCCCATTTTGGTTGCCTCTCTAAAGACAAGTCTCATTCGATAACACGAGGTGAAACCAAGGAGTCATTATTCACTTCATAGTGCTTCAAACCCCCCCTCATGTTACTGGCTTCCTCGGGACTCTGTCAATTGACTAGGGTGAAGCGGTAAGTGAAAGTTTGACCAGGTGAAATGCACACTAAGTAAGGGGTGAATATAAACCTCCCCTAATTTGAGTATTCCTACTAGTAGAATAAATCAGTTGCACAACCCTCCATGTTCTAGTCTTTCAACAGTAAAGAAAGCCAAGGGTAAGGTGGTTTTTTCATACGAGACTATGCCTTCTTGTGTCTCATGCGAGTGGATGTTGTGTCGTGCAATGTCATCATGTACTGTTGGATGTGGTGTGTGGTGATGATGCCTATTTCCGAACAACTATCTTGGAGATAGTTATCTGTTCGTTGGCCTCTTCCCCAACTCAAGCTATGTTGTTCGTTCGTTGGTTCACCTCACCTCCAACTATGTCTTTTTCCCTCTCAAGGTCTTCCCCAATTCGGGCTTCTAGGTGAAAATTTCCCTCAACACCTGGATTCGGAATGGTTGGAACTTTCCACCCACCATCCTCCTCATCATCCCATTCCTATGGCTTTTTGGCATCTGGATCTGGAATTTCCTACGAAATATCGTCATATCCCTCAACCTTTTTGTCTTATGGATTAAGAATGTATTATGTATTCCTAGTCTTCTCGCTTCTTGGCATCAGGATCCTTAATTTGCTTTGGTGGAAAAGTATCCCAATCGGTGTATAAAATTTTGAAATATTTCTCCTTGTTATTAATGAGAATGTTGTAAGTAACATCAAGGCGAAGAATTAAAAGTATAAACATGAGTATCTGATCTATTTCACACGATACATCCTTCTTAATAGGATGGTTGTTGGAAAATTGCATGAACCTTATTTGTAATATAACCACATAGAACCAAACATATTTGTAATATAACCAAACATGATGCCATAAGGTGTATCTCCATACCTTCAAATATCCACGATTGGAGTCAATTTTTTTCTCATGCTTGAGAGAAAATTGAAAAATAAATGTCTTATCCTTGTTGTAAAACTCTGAAAGCTCAACGGAAATGATGAAAAACCCTACATTTGGATGAGTTTAATTCCCTTTGTCATCGAGGTCCTGTTCCATTTTCCAACAGTTTGAATCCACTCCCCTGCTGCAATTTCTCAATATTTCTCAAGCTCTACGTAAACTTTCTCAAGATATATGTAGAGACAGGTAAAATTTGAAGCAAAAAACATATAGACACATGTTGCTTTCTCGTTGGATCTCCTTGTATGAAGAAACACAACGTGAAAGAGTACAAAAGAGTAAGAGATGATGAGTGTTTATCGTGTGGCATGAAACCTTGTGAATGAATCAATATATTAATAATTAGTTTTCAATGTGTTTCTCTCCAACATTTATTATTATGTCGCATGCCAAATTACAACTATAAATACAACCATGTGTACAACTTCATTGATAAGGAGTATGTAATCATTTTTTTGGCATTACCGCTAGTTAGTCATATTAAATAATTTTCACATAGTTCCTAAGTTTGGAAGTGATTGTGATGGGATGTACAAGAAACAACGAGAGAGCACAGATAACCATATGAGATCATTGGTGGTTCCAAGCACGTTGATTTTATCTATTCACACAGAATTCTAGACTTCAAACAAGTAATAAAAATTTGTCCATATCGTTCATTATTTCTTTTGAATTTTTAAATAGAGAATTGGGGGACAACTTATTCTAAGTATAAACAATATTGAGACCCATCAACAAAAAGTTCATCAAACCTCTGCTGAACCAAATTCCAATCACCGCCCCCTTCTGTCTTCCTAATGAATTTGAGACCTTGTGATGCAAGGGAATCTAAGCAAACTTTCATTAAAATTGGAATCTGAAGCCGTGGAAAAGAAAATGTAGACAGACATTGTAAATTGGGGAAAAATTAGTTAAAACAAAGCTAAATTGTTGGAACTAATTAAATGTAATTATTTTCCATGTATGCATAACGAGAGATTAGGGGTTTGTTTGAGAAATTGAAGGAGTGAAATTCTGGATCTCGGATGATTCACACTCCTAGAAAATTCTATAAAAGAGAGTCTGTGTGTGTGACAAAAAAAGAAGAGTGAATACAATGTAATCACAGGGAAATTTGTGACTAAGGCTGAAATGCCTTAGATTATAAGCGATATTTTGTATATAATAGAAAGATTTTTATGTGGATCTGTGTGTCCGAATTGGTTATTTACAGTTTATTTTTATGAGTTAAATTTAGTTTTATGAGTTTACTGATCGACCATCGATCACTGTAAGGATCGATGGCGATCCAACGCAATACGATGTCGTTGAATGAGTTGTTGTGTGGCGGAATTAAACATGCGTTGGAGCCATATGATTTGGGCTGCACTCATGTTGAATCATGAATTGAAGGCATAGTAGATGACAAGAAGCAGAACTGTTTGGGCATGACGTAAATGGAAGACGGAACAGTGAAGGGTTTTCGCGCGCACTTAGAGTGGTAAGTGGTTTCATTGAAATCGAATGCGATCGAGCAAGATTGTGACACGTCACAGGCGTGAACGCGCCAGTTTCGCGTGACTTTTGAGCGATAAAGTGCGGGGGTTGATGGAACGCGATAGTCATTCGATCTTTTGCGTTGGAGATCCAACGGTGTTTGCATCAGAGGTTACACAGAGGTGTGCTGGAAATAACGGTGGAGCCCTCAACATCATTTCGATTAACAAATTGTGACTTGTGTGGAGCGACAACCGTCTGATCATAGATCGATGGTTATCGCGAATAGAGATGCTCGGGGTTTAAATCTTTACATCAAACCCGATATGTTATAAAACTGTGGTTGAATCTTTTTAAGTTCCGGTGTTAAGCCATAAATATGGGACCAACGTTTGTTGGTCAAGGTTTATGGAATGTTGTTGCTTGTTTTATTTGCTTCCGATATATATATATGTATACGTGGGCCATAACCCACATGTCCTAGGATCGAAGGATCAGATCTATGAATCATGCATCTTTGATATGATTTTGAAGGTTGCAGGTTCATACTGATAAAATGAAAGTTAAACTACCCTATAGTAGGTTTAGCTTTTCATTAAGTGGTATGAGAGTAGGGAAAGGATTTCCTGCAAGAAGGAGTTTACATGCAAAGAAAGAAGAGGTACAGTTTTGTTTTGTAAAGCTTGTGGTTTTTATATTTTTTGAAGGTAGCAGCAGAGGAAGGTGATAAGATTGCAGCAGCCTAGAGCAGGAGTGCTCAAATGGTTCCACAGGAGCGAACCAGGGAGATGCCGAAAGACTAAGCTCAGAGGAGAGAAGCTTGGTGAGGTAGCTGGTAGCACGGAGGACTTTCTATTGCAGAGGTTTTGTTGCAGCTCACAAAGGACAATTCCACAGAGGATGTGGGTAGAATTGTTCAAGAATGTTGTCACGGGAAGATCACAAAGGGAAATTCCACAGAGGATGTGGGTAGAATTGCTGACAAATGTAGAAGACATATGACCAGGAGGTCATAAAATTTTTGTGCCTTGGGAGTCTGATGTAGGGGCATCCGAGCAAACTTTCATTAACACTGGAATCTGAAGCTATGGAAAGGAAAATGTGGACAGACATTGTAAATCATGGAAAAAGTAGTTAAAACATAGCTAAATTGCTGGAACTAATTAACTGTAATTATCTGCATGTATGCATAATGAGAGATTAGGGGTTTGTTTGAGAAATTGAAGGAGTGAAATTGTGGATCTCGAATGATTCACACTCCTGGAAAATTCTATAAAAGAGAGTCTGTGTGTGTGACAAAAAAAAGCGAGAGTGAATGCAATGTAATCACAAGGAAATTTGTGACTAAGGTTGAAATGCCTTAGATTATAAGCGATATATTGTATATAATAGAAAGATTGTTATGTGGATTTGTGTGTGTTCGAATTGGTTATTTACAGTTTAGTTTTATGAGTTGAATTTAGTTTTATGAGTTCACTGATCGACCATCGATCACTGTAAGGATCGATGGCGATCCAGTGCAATATGATGTCGTTGAATGAGTTGTTGTGTGGCGGAATTAAACCTACGTTGGAGCCATGTGATTTGGGTTGCAATCATGTTGAACCACGAATTGAAGGCACAGTATATGACAAGAAGTAGAACTGTTCGGGCGCGACATCAATGGAAGATGGAATAGTGAACGTGGTTTTTGAAGACCACGAAGGGTTTTCGCGTGCACTTAGAGTGGTAAGTGGTTTGATTGAAATCAAACGCGATCGAGTAAGATTGTGACACGTCACGAGCGTGAACCCGCTAGTTTCGCATGACTTTTGAGCGATAAAGTGTGGGGGTTGATTGAATGTGATAGCCATTCGATCTTTTGCGTTAGAGATTTGATGGTGTTCGCATCGGAGGTTACACGGAGGTGTGTTGGCAATAACGGTGGAGCCCTCAGCATTATTTCGATTAACAAGTTGTGATTTGTGTGGAGCGACAACCGTCTGATCATAGATCAACGGTTATCGCGAATAGAGATGCTCAGGGTTTAAATCTTTACATCGGACCTGATATGTTATAAAACTGTGGTTGAATCTTTTTAAGCTCAGGTGTTAAGCCATAAAGGTGGGACCAGCGTTTGTTGGTCAAGGTTTATGGAATGTTGTTGCTTGTTTTGTTTTCTTTCGATATATATATATATATATATATATGGGCGATAACCCACAGGTCCTAGGATCGAAGGATCGGATCTATGAATCATGCAACTTTGATATGATTTTGAAGGTTGCAGGTTCATACTGATAAAATTAAAGTTAAACTACCCTATAGTAGGTTTAGCTTTTCATCACCCTGCAAGGCATAATGGTCTCCTCTTTTACTTCTATCCAACCTTCTAGAATTGACAAAAAACATTAATGTTTGAACTGACTCTTTGAAATAATTAAAATAAAATAATAAATATAAATTTCATTAACTACTAAAATTAGGTTTAGAGTCCAATTTAATTATTTTGTATATTAAAACCTAAAATTTATAAATTTTTCATGAAAAGTATATATATATTTTTAATAAATCTAACTTACCTATGTGATTTTTTTCTATTCAATTAAAAAAAAAAAAAAAAACACTCATTCTAAATAAGCATGCATATTAACTAAAAGAAAAATATGACGAACTTATTTAGATTTTTAAAAAGTTACATATATATATATATATATATATATATATATATGAAAAGAAATGTGATTAACTACTACAATAAAATTTAGAGTCTAATCTAATTATTTTATATATCAAAACCAATATATATATATTGTTAGTATGAATCGTAATTGCAAGTGTATGAAAAAAGACCACTTTAGCTGTGCATAACAAACAACCCTAACAACAAAGATGGCTGCCAAAATCCTCAGATTTGCAATTAGGTGATCAAGATAAATGCTGCAAAAATCTAGATCTATGCATCAAAAGACATTAAGTAGTAATAAAAACGAGATTTACTCCGTGCATCCAATAGACAAGACAAGAATATGTTGAATGAATTTTATATTAAGGGCACCTGGGAGGAAAACATAGAAGGATGTTACCAGTTCTCCTCAATGGGATGGGTTCTTGTAAGTCCTCAGCACTTCAAATCTAAAATCCCTCTCTCTTGATGGTGTAGAAAACCCAGACAAAAAGTGGAACTCAAAGGGAACTCACAAAGATGGTAGAAAATATGACAATGATGGTGGATCAAAGTCAGACTAAAAGTATAGGTCCAGAGTGATCTTTAGGCAACAAAAGGTAGTGAATGAATAGAAAAACCCTTCTATTTATAACAAAATATTGAGTTAGTCTAGATATTGGTGCATAGTTAAAATATTATTAACCAAATCATGATCCAACTTTTATGGAATATTTTATTTTATTTGTTGGAGGGAAAAAGAATTTGACTTGGGTCAAATCCCTTTATTTGTAAATAATAAATAAATAAATGATTTATTTAATTATTTATAAATGATTTAGTTATATTTAACAAGGAATATGATTTAAATAAGGTTTAAATAATTATTCCTAGAAAATAATAAGATAAATAATGATTTATCTAATTAATTTCCATGTTTTGGGTTAAATATAACCAGGAATATTAATTATATTGTTGTTTAACTAATTATTCCTTGAGGAAAATCAAACAAATTTAGATTTATTTAATATTTCCTCATGGGGTTTCCCGTTTAGACCATAAAAAAATTAATAAATGTGGTTTACTAAGTTACTTTTCCTAGTGAAAGAAATTTTACTTAGGGTAAAATTGGTCTTACATGGTGTACTTACGTCCATCTAATAATAATAGGTTAGATGACCAAAAAATGGTGTAACGGATTGCCCCCCAGCGTGCAAGCGTTAGGAGCTAATCATATGACCGAAGTATGTTGTAAGAACTCAATCACTAGACACCGAAGGGGAAGTCAGAGAGAGAAAAATATAAGGTAGACTAAAGCGTTGAGAGGACTAGACCCTGAGGAGGTGAGACTTACACCTGCGACAAGTCTTTTTTATGAGTGAGTACTTGTGCTATAGGCAGTGGGGGAGGCATACCTATGCCCGCCGAGACAAAGTACAAAGAATAATGCATCCAGTAAACAAGGGACTGAATTATAAAGTACATGTTGGCATAAACATGAGCTAGATAAAAATATGATAATGAATCCCACATACATATTGTGCCTGGGATAACAACCAAGAATTATACATAATATATGATTATATGAGATACAAATACAACCTAGATGCCCCTGTAAACATGAAAGGGCTCTGAAAATTTGACTGATACATGCAATCAAAAATGTGTTGCAAGTGGTTGAGGCCGACATCATCAAATCTATGGAGCTGCATCGAAGGGTGGAATGAAGAGGTCATCCGGGCATGTGGGGGGCTACCTGTAGGGCCACCCCCTCATGAGGGCTGGAATATCTCACACACACCCAGGAATCACTGGTCCAATTTGCTGCATCACGGAACCATTAAGTATACTGATCTCGATCATGATGTAAGGAGATGGAGCTGAGAAACAATCAAGTCAAAGGGCTATAAGGAGTCCCTCTGCCTGATCCGAGGCATCGAACAAGAGTGGAAGCTGGAACCAAGGTACATCGCACTCTAGACCTGTCTTCTGGAATAAATGATCTGATTTCGACAGAAGGAGGTCTGCCGTAGGTGAGGTAATAAGGGATCCTCAACTAAGGCACGAGAGAAAAAAGGAGATTGACTGACAGACTGACACTAGGGGTGATGATGAAATTGGGGGTATTGAGTATCTGACTGACGACTTCCCTTGTTAGAGCATAAAGGGCATGGATGACCTGGAAGCGACTGAAACAACATCATGAGGGATAGGGGACAGTGGGATTGGAGGCCATAATGTGCGACACGAGAGAGGGACCAAGCAATGAAGGATGAAGCACTATAGTGGGATACAAAGGGACTCGGGATAGACTCCATGAATGCGATGATGACTCAACTCGGATGCTCTAAACAAGGGAGACTTGATGATGCTGCCACATAGTGAAGGTCTAATGGAGATAATATAAACATGAGTACAAGATGGTAACTCATGAAGAAAATCGACACGAGCATGGAAAACTATGGAGGAAAAGTGGTTCCCCAAGTACAAGTGTTGCAAGTGAAGAAATTTGATTTTGAGGAGTGGTGAAGTGACCCTTCTTGGACAAAATGTGTTCTGGTGAATTATCAAATCATGAAAAACTAACAGATGGCCATTTGAGGGCTCGATGAGAGCTTTCCAATGGTACAAACAGTTTGTCAAACTGAGATATGGTTTTGCCGCAACAGGCGAAAGAAAAATCTGGGGTTTCTCTTTTAATAAGGCATTTTCCCTCCAAATTCACTCATTTGCATGTGTAGCTGTGGTGAATGTAGAGAGGAGAGAAGACCCTAAATCTTGTGGTGCTTGTAGCAGACAAACCGACCATTGGAATCGAGATCTGTCAGTTGCAGGTAAGAGGCCTAACCATACTCTTTCAATTAAGGGGATCAAAATTTCAGATAGGCACCCAGAGCTCATGAACAGGCCAGGTCACACTTTTTGGGGCCTGTTCTGCGACCTGGGTAGCAGGTACTGGGCAGAAAACTGTGACCTGTCCCAGGAAATGACCTGAAAAGTGCGACCTGTCAGAGAAAGGGGGTTTCAATGCTATTTTTGGCTGAGATCTAGGGTTTTTATGGTTGAGGGGCATAGGTGCCCCCAAACATGTTATGGTCATGTGAAAATGTATTTAGAAAAGGGGAACCTAAACACATTGTTATGATGTGGTGCGCCATTTGTTTTCATTATGGTTATGTAGTTCGAGAACGGGAATAGAGGATTACCAATCTCTTTTGGCACTGCATATATGAAGAAAATGGACTTAAGTTTCTGGGTTGGAATACATGGTGTCACTATCCCAAAGAGAGGATTTGGAGATAATGAATTGGTGCTCTCCTAGAAACCCCACAGGTTGGTCAACAACAATATCTAGGGGACTGGGTTACTGATATAAGATGAAGGAATGATGAGGGGTATCATACCTAGAGTGATCTGAGGTGATATGGGACTCTAGGGGTTCTTCTAAACAGGGAAGAATGATGGTACTAGAGTCGACATGACCAGATACACTAGGAGAGTTGTGGATAATTGCTTCTCCTGGACTCTCAAATATGGGTGCCCCCTTACCCAAACATTGGGTGTCAATGTAATGGCCACAAGGTGTATGTGGTTCGAATGCATGGGTTAGATGTAAAGGGGGATAGATAAATTCAGGGGTGGTGACTGCTTCCATAATGTCGTCATCATAATAGAAGATGGGGTGACTGGTGGAAGAGAAACCACCTAACGCAGAAAAGCTACCTGAATCATCATCATGAGAAGTGAGGTTCACATGTGCATCGTCACGGAGGGTGACAAAAGAACAAGTAGATGAAGGATCCATCGATGTTGAGCCCAAGGTGATCGCTGAAGGGAGGTCAGGCGAAACAAAAGGGGAAGGCCTAGGGGGGTCTTCCACTGAGGATCTCATAAATGATGACAGGTAGTGGATAGTGGCTGAAGAATCTTTCATTTCGACATCTGGACGGGGAGTGTCTATGGGAGTGGATGTGTCCTCTGGTTCTTCTGAAGCAAAACATGCAAATAAGGGAGCGGTGGGCTTGTTGGGCTTGGCCTCGAATTGGTGAACTATTTCTAGAGAGGTGTGAAAGTCCTCGAGGCGAGGACAGAGGTAAGTATAGTGGCCATGGAAATCACACAATGCACAGGGATGATTTGTGCACAAAGACTTGAGTTTCGAGACTGAATCAGGTATAGTGACATATACCTCTAGGATATCAGACTCCGGAAACGCTTTCTTAACCATGGGCTTGAGGTGAGGCAATTCTGGATAGGTATGGGTGGCATGACCGACAATATCACACAAAGCACATTGGATAGTACACTTTGGTGGCCGAGGAGGGGTAGGGTTTTTTGGTGCAGCCTTGTCTTTAGTTTCCTTCTTGCGAGCTTTTCCCTTCTTACCTGAAGCTGCCGCAACGTGAGAAGGTTCCTGTTGAGGTGGCTGAGGCATTGTAGCAGCGGAAGAAGTCATAGGGACCGGTTGAACCGGGGTCAAAGCAAGATAAGGTTTGGGTTGACCAGGCGGGGTAGCAGCTGGGGGATCAAGGTACCAGACGGGAATCCCCAGGGTCAGGTTAGGTAGAGAGAGAGTAGCCATGACAAGCACCATGTACACTCCATGAGGGGAAGCTACGAACGGTATGTGGCCGGAGGGCTAATGGCCAGGCACGACGGATCCAAGATGGTTAAGACCTGGAGGAACCGTTCCAGGAGGATAGAGAGGCTCATTGATACTAGCTGCAGGTTAAGGGCTAGGAGGAGGAGGTCCAAAAGGTTGAATTGAAGGGCTAGGAGTGGGCTGCGGAGGGCGAGGCTGCTGACTAGCCGAAGCGAGCCGCTTGAGGGAGGCCCGAGACGATTGCATCATGCAAACATTCGATGAGATGGGATCAAAGACAAGAGGAGGAAGACTAGGGAATGTACCAAGAAAAGAGGAGTCTTTGTAGACTCCGGGTGAGACACTGGTCAAAGGATCGAAGGTTTGCTTATTGACCACCAAAGAGATGATGGACTCAGGGGAGGTCTGAGACTTCGGCTCATAATATGTCAACTGGTCAATGGTGATTATTTGGGAAAGGAAATCTTGCGGTGAACCGCAGATGGGACAGTAGACATCGCATAGGTGTAGCTATGACCCAATAGAATTTTGTAATCTAAGGGGGCATCTATGACTTCTACATCAACGCAAACAACCTTGCCCGCAAGAGTAATAGGACAATTGCGGAACAGGCCAATGGGCTAGGAGGCGTGGCCATCCCATGCTCGAAGAGTGATCGTGGGAGGACCCACCTCAAGTGATTCGAGTTGCTTCCAAACTGAAGTGAACATCACATAGGTGGAAGCCCCCTCACCAATGATACACCGCGAAATGTTGGCGTTCCAGATTTTGACTGGGATTTGGAAGGCGACGGAAGTAAGAAGAGGAGGATGTTCTGACCGGTCAACATCAAAGATGATCAAGCGATCATCTGAAGGTTCTATAGCGCCCATGGCAGACAGTAGAGCTTTTCATTCTGAAGGGCACGACTGGAGGAGTTCCATCGTTGATATGGCAGCAGGAGATTGCGCCAAATAATCTACTATACTATAATAATGGGCAGCTTTGCCAGAAGCAGCATTTCGACATAGTGGTCTCTTAGGGATCTTGGTATGAACCTTTTCCTTAGGCTGAGGGATCTACAAAGGACCATTAGGTGTCTAAAGAGGCTCTGTAGAACCTGAAGAAGGTGGCTCAGGGAGAGACGTAGCAGGAGGCTTGTTGTACTGATGAGACCAAGTCTGAAGGTTGAGGTCAACGATAAAAAGTTGGTCAGAGTTCATCATGAGGATCTGGTAATTGGAGGTACTAGGCGAAAGAGGTTGAGTGGCCACCTGACCTTCAGGTGGTTGGGTAGCCAAAAATCCTTGCTGAGGGAAAGGATTAGTAAACACAGTCGGTTGAATAGGCGCAGGATTGGGAGGGACAGAAGGGGAGGCTTTCTGTCCTCGCAAATCTGCTTGAGACTCCCACATCTGCTTCATCTATGGTAAAAGAGGACAATCATGCATGTAATGACCATAAAAACCATAATAAGAACAAGGATTATTCGTGTGAATAGGCCTGTCCTGCTTGGGTTGAGTGCCCTATTGCTGGTTAGCAGTGTTAGGAGCATTATTTTGCGGATTAGGTCCAGGATTACAAGGAGCAGATTGATTTGAGTGCCTTTACTCTTCTTTTTGGAAGGAGGAGAATTAGTCACGCCCTGCTGTGCATACACATGCCCCTGAGGGGGCGGTGGCTACTGTTGTGGGGGTTGAGAAGGCAAGGGAGGCAGAGGTGCTAATGCTAAAGGAGCTGGAGCACCAGGCTGCGGATATGGATAATAATGAGGTTGGGTAACAGTGTGGTAAACAGGAGGTTGGGAAAAAGGAGGAGGTATGTCATATCCTGGATACATGCTACGGAGAGGGGGAAAGGTGCTAGAGGTGTTGGCCGCTCCTTGAGGAAAACCATAGCCCATAGGAGGTTGAGCGTATGGATGAGAGAGAGCTACAACGATACCGTCGGCGGCATGAGATGCCCCTGGTGCGTTGGCACCACGGGGACTAGGAAGATCAAGTAGAAAGGTATAAACATAACCCGACTGAGTGTAGATGAGGTCATATTTTAAGGCAATTTGGAGAGTGGCTTCTTCGTTTTGAGGGAAATGCGATGCGACATCTTTTCTGGTAGCAGGCAAGAGAGATCTAAGGAACCAGTCCATGTAGACACGGTCTTCAAAGGTAGGGGCTCGACACAGGCTCTTTCTTCTCTTCCATTCCTGGACATGATCGGATAGGCAGGTCGCAAACGATTGATGGAAAGAATTCAAAAGTTCGGTACCCATGTTAAAACGAAGGGGAAGCTGGAAGTAAGATAGAAAAGCCCAGGCAAGAGTCGCAAAGGTGGTATGAGAGGAAGGAGCCTGATCAAAATACCACTTAGAAGCTTCACCAGTAAGCGTACGTTGGAACAACCGAAGAGAGACAAAGTAATCGGTAATAGAGTTAGATGAACACTACATGTGGAAAGATCAAACATGATTTGTAGGATCTTCACTAGCAAGACCTTCAAACTTGGGGATGTCAAAAGAGAGCTTGGTTGGCATAATAGGCCAACCAACATTGTGGTGTATAGCGTCATTTATCAACTGGTCAAAATCGGAAAGACTGAGGCTTGCCATAGGGGAGCAAGGGAGCAGCCGAGATAGTTCCTGTTGCGGTCCCACTAGTAGTATTCCCAGCATTAGGGTTGGGGTTACCACCAGCGTTAGGTCCTGAACCAAACATAGTGAAGGTGACAGGGGGAGAACCAGGGGTGGAACGAGAAGGACAACCCAATGAACTAGAAGATGAGTCAGAGTGTAGACTCGGTGGAGGACTAACACGATTCCTATGCGGATGAGTAATTATTCCTACCGTAAATTGAGGATGAAGGCCAAGAAGTCTCCGGGATAAACGCCTTGGTGGTGGAATGATGAAGGCAAAAACACGGCACAAGGGAAAGAGAGACCAAAAAGGGCAAGGAGGTGAAGTATCAACTGATTAGAATGTCGAAACAAGGGCATAGAGGTGCAGGATCAATTGATTACAATGTTTTAAAGTCTTTGCTCGGTGGTGTTAACCAAGCTCTTATTCACTTAGGGTGTGTGTGTTAAGTGTGTAAATTTTAATTTTTAAACCTAGACATTTGTAGAGAAAAAGAAAAATTTTGTTGTGTCACTGTAAATAAACCTGCAAATAACAGTATATGAAACTGAAATAATAGAAAATAAACAACTAATTATGCATTAATCTAATCCCAAGGAGGCGGGCCTCTCAACAACTAGTCTGTAGGTGGGAAAAAATCTAGTCAAAACACACTAAAATATCCAATAGATCTAAGGTCGGGAGGGACAGGGATCTAAAGGTCAGATCTGCTGCAAATAGGTGTAGAAAAATAACAAAAGATCAGAGGAAAGTTTGTTGTAAATGAGGTGGCGGAAGGCTATCTCCTGGAGGGAAGCGGTGGGAACCCTAGAGGAAAAACCCAAATAAAACTGAAAAGAGATGTTGTGGATGGATAAATAGCCAATCTGAAGTGGATCTGAAGGTAAGATATCAGATCTGAAAAAATGGCCGAACACACTGAAATTGCAGACAACCTGCAACACCTAAAACTCTTCCACAAAAGGTGGAGGGTATTGAAGCCCTAGGGGGCTAGGTTCCCACTTAGTTGAGTAAAATAGAACAAGTATAGGTCCAAAAAAAGCAGAGACGGAGGTCAGACAACCCTGAACAGAGGCCCAAAAAAAGTCAGAAAACTTTCAGAAAAACTCCCGCAAAAATTCCAGGTCGTAGTTTTTGACCTAATTTCTGCAGAGGTCGCAGGTTCTGGCCTGTTTTCTGTGCCCTGGAGTTTCAGGTCATAGGTTTTGGCCCAAAAAGTGCGACCTGCACTTCCGGCACTCTCGGGAGCAGGTTTCAGAAGAATGTGTCCTTTCAGCTGCGGCTGATGCCGATCACCTGCACAATAGGTTTGAAAACACATGGAAGTTAGAATTTTTAATGTTTTAGGGTTTTAAAGGTTAAAAACAACATCAAGAAAAGAAAAACAAGAATATTAAGAGAAATCCTAGAGTTTGAGGCAGCCAGATATGCAGGGATCTGAAAAATGACAGTGGTCGTAATCATAAACCCGTGTGGAGTCGTCAGTTGTTAGTATGAATCTTAATCGCAAGTGTACGAAAAAAGACCACTTTAGCTGTGCATAACAAACAACCCTAATAGCAAAGATGGCTGCCAATATCTTTAGATATGCAATTAGGAGACCAAGATAAATGTTGCAAAAATCTATATCTATGCATTAAAAGACATTAAGCAGTGAATAAAAACAAGAGTTGCTCCATGCATCCAATAGACAAGACAATAATATGTTGAATGAATTTTGTGTTAATGGCACCTGGGAGGAAAACATAGAAAGATGTTACCATTTCTCCTCAATGGGATGGGTTCTTGTAAGTCCTCAGCACTTCAGATCTAAAATCTCTCTCTCTTGATGGTTTAGAAAACCCAGACAAAAAATGGAACTCAAAGTGAGCTCACAAAGGTGGTAGAAAATATGACAATGATGGTGGATCAAAATCAGACCAAAAGTATAGATCCTGAGTGATATTTAGGCAACAAAAGGTAGTGAATGAATGGAAAAAAACCCTCTATTGATAACAAAATATTGAGTTAGTCTAGATATTGGTGCATAATTAAAATATTATTAACCAAATCAAGATCCAACTTTTATGGAATATTTTATTATATTTGTTGGAGGGAGAAATAATTTGACTTGGGTCAAATCCCTTTATTCGTAAATAATAAATAAATAAATGATTTATTTATTATTTTAAGGATGTGGTTGAGTAATAATCAAATAAATAATGATTTGTTTAATTATTTATAAATGATTTAGTTATATTTAACAAGGAATATGATTTAAATAAGGTTTAAATAATTATTCCTAGAAAATAATAAGATAAATAATGATTTATCTAATTAATTTCCCTGTTTTGGCTTAAATATAACCAGGAATATTAATTAAACTGTTGTTTAACTAATTATTCCTTGAGGAAAATCAAACAAATGTAGATTTATTTAATCTTTCCTCATGGGGTTTCTCGTTTAGACCATAAACAAATTAATAAATGTGGTTTACTAAGTTATTTTTCATAGTGAAAGCAATTTTACTCAGGGTAAAATTGGTCTTACATAGTGTACTTAGGTCCATCTAATAATAATAGGTTAGATGACCAAAAAATGGTGTAACATATATTTTTATTAAAGCTCACTTATTCATCTATTTTTTTTTTATTCAATAAACAAAATTTTTTAAAGTACTATTTCTAAATAAACATTCCTATCAACTACAAGAAAAATAAGAAGTACTTATTTAGTTTTTTAAAAAAATGGTTATTTATATGTACAGATATATATAAATGATATAATATTTGATTAATTCTCAAAATTAGATTTAGAGTCTAATATAATTATTTTATATATCAAAACAATGAAATTTAAATTTTTTGTAATGAAAATAATATAATATTTTTATTAAATTTAACTCACTCTTCTAATTTTTTCTATTCAATAAACAAAAAATTGAAAACAACTATTTCGAAATAAACATGGCCATCCACTAAAAGAGAAATATGAAGATCTTATTTAGTTTTTTTATTTAAATTATATATATTGAATTCTAATAATTTTAATTTATTTAGATTTTATAATATATGTTTTCAAAATTTTAAGAAAAAATGTTTATTTTTTTAATTTTTTAAATATAAATAAGGATAAATCTTAGATATCATTTTTGGGATTCAACTGCGGAATCCCCTCATACTTAAGGATAAATCTATTTTAAGTCTTGGTTTCTTAAGTTTAGAGAGGGATCAAATCTTTTAAGAGGTAAGCAATTTTTTGGGTGTGAAATTTAAAAGAAAATTCTCATTCGAAGAAATTTGATTCCTCTCAATACTTAACAAATCATAACTACAATGCCCCAGGCCCTGATGGCTTTACAGTAGAATTTTTTAAAGCAACTTGGCATTTCATGGGCCATGACATCTGGGAACTGGTAGAGGGATCTAGGCGGTTCCAGAATGTATATACAACTATCAATGCCACTTTTATATCTCTCATCCCCAAACAGGAAATCATTGACACTCTTGCAGGCTTCAGGCCTATAGTGCCACGTAATGTCATTTATAAGATATTATCGACGATTATGGTAAATAGACTTAAGCCTCTTCTCCCTAGACTGATATCTCCGAAACAAACAGGTCTTGTGAAGGGGAGAGAAATTCTGGATGACATAGTCACGGCTCAAGAAGCAATTCACTCCCTACACACTCTCAAAGTGAAAGGTATGTTAATCAAACTTGATCCCTCTAAAGCCTATGATCGCATAAGTTGGTCTTATTTGATAGCAGTCCTTAAAGATTTTGGTTTTGATCATAAATGGATACAATGGCCGATGATCTTCATTTCATCCCCAAATTTCTCAATCCTCCTAAATGGAGTTCCATCTCCCCATTTTAATGTATCCAGAGGTCTTTGTCAAGGGGACCCTCTTTCTCCTTTTTGTTCATATTAGCAGCTGAAGGCCTTCATCGATTAATCAAATCTCAGTTATTGGGAGGTCATCTTAAAGGATTGAACCTCTGGGGACCAGAACTAACACTCTCACACCAACAGTTTATAGATGACATCCTGCTATTTTGCCAGGCATCTGTCAAGGAAGCTAAGGCTATCTTATCTATTCTGAAAACTTTCATGGAGGCATTAGGCACTCTAGTTAATAATGATAAATCGAATGTCTACTTCTTCAATTATAATGATGTTACCTAGAGTTTCCTCGCACAGACTTTAGGATTTACTATAGGTTCATTCCCCGTGAAGTATTTGGGTTTTCCGCTAAGCACTACCTCACTCAGAGTTTCGGGATGGAAGGACCTTCTCAACCATCTTCAGAACCAACTTCAAAATTAGGCACTTGGTGCTTTGAACGCCCTTAGTCGGGTAATTTTGTTGCAATCAATTCTTCAAGCTATCCTGGTATACCAACTATCAGGGAGAGCTTCCCCTAAAATGATATGAAATAATATGGTGAAGATCTTCAAGAAATTCCTCTCGCAAGGGGCTCAAGAAACTCGCAAATGGGCTCTCCTCTCATGGGAAAAGCTCACAAAACTGAAAACATCAGGTGGATTGGGCCTTCGAGATCCATATGTGTTAAACCAGGTTATGGGAGAAAAATTATGGTGGAGATGGCTACAAGGAGGTCGGGACCTATGGAAATTGACCTGGGAAAGAAAATATGATATGCCTAGGACTCTAGCAGGAAAATTGAAAATAGATATCACCCCCAAAGTCTCTAATATTTTGAATCTAGCAACCATTAACAGGGATCTTATTCGGCAACACAGTTTTTGAGAAATACGTGGAGGAAGGACAACTCTGTTTTGGGAGGATTCGTGGCAACAGATGGAGAAACTATTTAGCTGATTAGACTTAGGGGAAATATTCCTGTTCACAAAAGTATCGACTACAAGAACAGTTGATAGCTATTGGTGCCAACAAGATGAAAGTCAATGGAGAAAATGGAAGGAACAGAGACACTGGCGGCAAGCCCCTGAGACAATCCAATGGAATAACTTCGAAAAGGAAATGAAAACCAGGAAATTGGTCGCAGCCATAGAGGAAGATATACTGAGATGGGGTTATCAAAGTAAAGGAATGTTTACCATATAGGAAGGATACAATATCAAAGCAAACAATCTTCACAACATGGCAGTACCAATATGGCAAAAATATTGGTCATTCAAACATTTGCCAAAAATTGAACACTTCCTTTGGATTCTAAGCCATTACAAGATCCTTACTTGGGATCAGTTGCAGCGGAGAGGAATGCAGGGCCCCTCACTTTGTCAAATGTGTAATAGGAAAGAGGAAACTATAAAACATCTACTCAACACCTGTGTAATGGAAAAAAATCTATGGCAGAATAATGCAATGTTATTCCAAAAAATGGATAGAGATAGCACAAGCATGAATCAGACTATCATTAAATGGAGAAAATGGGGATACAAATGCGAAGTATTGAACATAGCTCGGAGGCTGTCAATGGGATTTATATTATGGGGCATCTGGAAAGAAAGAAACCATAGAATATTATGGGGGGGAGTTAGAAAATAAATCAAATATGGCAAGGGACCATAAATAATATCCAGGAAACCATATTGGTATAAAAATGGACAGAGGATGACTGGAAGACAACAGGAACAAAAGGCCATATCCTAGCCAAGTTGAATTTAAAACTGAAAATGCTGGCAAACACATTATGGAAATTTAAACCCATGAGACAAAACACTGATGATATTTTCCAGCTGCCACAACCAGGATTTATAAAACTCAATTACGATGGGGCATCCAAAGGAAATCCAGGCCAGGCAGGTGCAGGAGGAATATTTCGAAACTCTCACGGAACAACTTGCAGGGTCTATGCGTTGGACATTGGGTTTGCTACGAATAATGAAGCTGAGCTAACATCGGTTAAACAAGGGCTTATAATAGCAATTTGTGAGAACTACCATCGTATAATTGTTGAAGGGGACTCGACAATGGTTACAGGCATGCTAAGAAAGCTGCACCAAGGGACTCCCTGGGAAAAAATAAGAAAAAGTTGGAGGACAACACATCTCATTCAGGAGATATGTATACTCATACAGGATGTTGGCTATCTTATACCCTCACATGTCCGCAAAACAGGGAATGAGGGTGCAGACTATTTAGCGAACTGGGGATGTAGCAATGAGGGGCGATAGCTGGATGCAAATCAAGGTGATAGGACATGGGATATTAAGTTACACCCCTTACAAATTATCATAGAGAGAGATAAAGACAAAGCCCAAGACCCTCGATCGGGGTGCCAAGTGGCTAACGCAGCTTGACAGCTAGAGGCACATGATGGCGCGCACCATCCCGTCTCCCTCACTCATTAAATACCTGCAGTTGGAAGCTAGACGGTACCTTCGCATGCCGGATAATTATGGAAACGAAAGAACGCCAACCAATTATGTCAGAGCGACATTGGAAACAACAAAGGAGATGGTTAAGGAATGAAGAGAATAGTCGACAGACCATTCTTCCCGACTGGAAAATTCACAGAGGATCGGAAGGCAATGCTGCGACAGGTCTGCAATGGTTACAACTCCAGTTCCTTTGGTATGTAATGGCTCTAGTCCTTATCATAGTTAATTTCCCTCCTGCTCAATGTAATAACAATGGTGACAATATGTGCATGGGTAGATTAAAGGGATTGTATAATAATTGCTGCTGGAAGGGTAGGCATTGTTATCTTTCCGATCTCAAGAAGTTGTATGCACTCCTCTACAACACCTTTTCCTTTAGAATGTTAAAACGACAGAATCTGGATATGCTAGATAAGGCCATACAACCGTGTTTCAAAACCCCTTGCTGCCTTTTTTTTGTGCAAACCATGAGTCTCTCACCTCATCCATCTCAGGCTTCTGTGGGGTGCCACTGGGACCCTAATCATGAGACCACCTGCATTATGCATCATGATAAGCAGATAGGTGCTAGTAACCTTACCTCTGCTCACTATGAATGGGGTTGAAAAGAAACCAAAACCCCCTCTCTATGTAATTTGCGTAGTTTGGTCAGTCATTTAACTACCATGGGAACCAAAACCCCCAACCCTTCTCTTTGTAATTTGCGAAGCATGGTCCGTCAATTACCCACCTTAGTTTTTCTTCACGCAATGTTGTTGAACTTTAACTGTGGCATGTTTGAATTGGTTTTGTCAATCTATAAGGTCTTCAAACATGGTGGTTTAACCACCTTTCTCAGTAACATGATATGCATGGACATTATCATTGTTAACTCCACTGCGACAAAAACTGTGGGTCCCATCAGATTTCCTATGTACTCTGTTTTTTATTTTCCCTCACCCTATACAGACCCGCTTACATTTCTCACAGGATTAGTTTAGCTGTTGTTAGTGCTCATCAGTCTGAAAATAAAAATGGTGAAAGGTCAGTCTGTAAAATGACAACCCAAAGAAAAAGGAAAGCAGAGGCTTTCAAAAACCACGGTCGGGCCAAGCAAGCGAGGCAGGAAGACAAAGAAAGAGGTCATGGAGAATCTCTTCGAAGTTTATTCTGCAAGAAATCCACCACAAATTCATAATGTAATCCAAGGCTATGAGAGGGACAATAACATCAAGGAAGAAGATATAGAGGTTCAGGAGGAAACCATGGATTTTGTTTCAGACCCCGGGAACACAAGAGGGAGACTATCTCCCTTTCGCCAATCCATCCACACATATTGGACTCTGAAATGTGTGCTGACTAAAGCCCTGCAAAGTTTACAGGAAAATGAAGGATGCCCCACAGTGTCTCAATTCTACAGGAAATCAAAAAAGAAATTCAGGATATAAGGGTATCTCAGTATCATGCCACAACTCGTATTGGTAGACTCGAAAGGTAGCTTCAATCAATGCAGCAAGTTGACATGTCGGGCTCAACTGCAAAAGCCACGACGCGTGTAGACTATTTCGAAGGTTAACAAATGATGCATTAAGTTTCCATGATTTTTGCGGATAGCTTTTACTTTTCATGTTGTCAAATAGACTTTGCTTTTAACAGTAAAATGGACATAACAGCTAGTAGACAAAATAGACTATTTCAATACTGGATGACGTTTAATGATTTAAGGTGGCCAACAGAATTGGTTTCCTTCAGATAAGTTAAGGCCACCAAATATATATATGTTGCAACTTACTCTTTTTTTTGTTAATAAATAAAAAATGGTAAAAAACTATGAAATTTACAATTAAAAAAAAAAAAACAAATCATAATTACAAATCTATCATAATTTTTAAATCCCCACTCGTTCCTTATTTTTTTTACTTTTCAGTGCAATCGCTGATATTTATTTCTAAATGAATATGATCAGCCGTATTTTCCCCTTAATGTCTTGCAAGCAGTGTTCTAGTGACACTTATATTTCCAATGCATTTATTTTATCCCCTTGGGCGGAAGGCCATATGATACTGGAGAATCATGCTGTCATCTCATTGTCTGATTAATTTTAGTGCACACGCTTTTAAGTGGAAAGGCGAATGGTATTTATGAAAAACAAAAATCCGTGCAGCCATCAAATCAAGACTAATAATCATTTTTTGGACACATCATAGTGGCAGTTTTTTATCTTTTATTTTAATGTTTTTAAATATTTTTTTATTTCTGACCAATGAACTACAAACTCTATAAAATGACTAATTAGTCAGGTCAGTGTTCTCAACTAATTATAAAATTAAAATCAAAATTCATTTTTATAATTAACAAATATTTAGTTTAATAATTAAATATTTGACAATTATTTTAAAATTTCAAAATTTTGTATTTATTCAAAATAATTAATTGAAAGTCAAAATTAATTTGACAAAACTGATTACACTACAATGTGACTTTATTCATCTCATTCTATCTGCTCACCAAACTTTAAGCTGTTGGCCCAACATGTAAGACTATAAGTTTTCTTATGTTTCAAAATTATTAAAAAACAAATATCAAAATTAAAAAAATCAAATATCTAAATGTTATGGCCATGCCAAAGTTGATTTATATAGTGTACCCGTAAGAAAATTCTAACCAAATTAACAATTAACAATATTATGAGTAAAGGCAGCATACAGAGACAAGAAAGTATAAGTACAAATCCATAGACATATACAGCCTGTAAACAGACATTAGTGATCATCATCTACCAACCATATGTAAGAAGAGACCCCTCCCAACCAAAATGTAAACTAGCACTTGCTCATTTGAAATGAGCCGACGGAACACTGAAGGCGGGACGACGGGACAGCAGCACGGACGCGAAGCAGATGACACGCGCGGGAAGGAGCTAAGAGCAGGAGGGTGGGAGCGATTGGACAACAGGTGGGATGGATGGCTGCCAAGTGTCAAATTTTGACAGGGCAGAAGGGCGATAGGTGGAGCACAGAGATTGGCTGGGAGCACTGTTCATCCCAGCAAAGCTCATAATAGAGACACCTTCAGCGTAATAAAATGGAAATGTCTTATTTTTAAATTATAGAATTATTAAAAAAACAACTAAATACTATTGTCATTACAAAAACTGAAACGATGCTTACCTTTGCAAAAGAATATACCGAAGAAATATATATTAATTTTGCAAAGTAAAATTTCTAAAATAAAGTCCTCCTACAATTAAATTATGGCGGTGTATTTCATGATTAGTCAAATGATGGAATAATAGAGTTTGGAGTAGTTTTAGAGAAGCTCACCCACAAATATTTGCAGAAAAATGGCATAGGTCAGTAAGGATGCCTTTGTTTCCAGCATCAGTAAATACTTATTAATTTCAGGCATTTAAATTTATAATCAAATCTTTAAATTTTGTATTAATTGCAAGGAGCATTTCATGTATTAGAAATGGTCTCCCACTCTAAAATCCATGAACTTTGTTTGCCCATTATTGAAAGGTAACTGAATGCAATCGAATCAAAGCCAATCCAAAAACAAACCTACAACAACGCATTAAAACTTTAAATTACATTTAATGACATTTAAATCTACTGTCATCCATAAATTTTGTTGGTTGGAAATTGAAGGGAACCAAAGTAAGAAAATGGGGAAAAACACGATAACGGGTTTGAAATATTTTTTAGCAATATGTATTTGGGTGTCATATTAATTTTACATGTAAGTACATCTTTCAAAGTTTAATAATTAGCTATTCAAAGATCAATAATTAGCTAAATTGCCATGTTATTATTGAATATAGTATATTTCTTTATTATAATAATTTCAATATTTAAAATAATATTTTGGTGATTTGCAAAGACATAGGATTCATTCTAAATAAAAAAGAAGAGGCTAAATTTCTTTTATCTCCAAAACTAATTCTAATAAAACTTTTATTGAAGTGCAAGCATCTTTTAAAGTGCAAAATATGGGTATATGATAGTTATTTATATATATGCTATGTGTCAACTCAACTCCATGTTAAGCATGAAAGGAATTATTAGCTATATTTCAGAAAGCAGACACTTAGAAATCTTTTTAACTATAAAATTTGTGTAATATATACATAATATTTCTCTCTTTCTATATATATACACACACACACACACACACATATATATATATTTATGCAAATTTATATTTCAACATTTTCAGAGAAATTACAAATGTGCCTCAACCACGTGCAAGCAACCATCAAACAATAAAATGTATATCTCTCTTTATATATATATATATATATATTAAACATTTGAAGGAATTACCAAATGTGCCTCAACAGAATTTGACAACCATCAAACAATAAAATATATATCTCTCTTTATATATATATATATATATATATATATATATATATATATATATATATATGGTTTTGAGTTTTTAGTTTTGGACCCATGGTTTTCAACGCAAATGGTATTGTGGGCCAATAATATTTCTCTAGATTATTCTATGAGAGACTTTTTTTTATGTACTATGTTTAGAATATTACATGTGTAGATTAGTCAACGAGAGATTTTTTTAATGTAATATTGGTTAGACATTATGTGTGTGGGTGAGAAGGAAAGAAGATTGGATCTAAGGAAATGCCCAAATATTTGTATGTTTTTATTAAATAGTAAAGCTATAGATCTCTTTCCCCATGGTCTTTCCCAATTGGGTTCCAATTGTTTTTTCCATGTACATCTATTCTTGATTTTGGCTCTGTGATTTTATTCCACATGTTACTATTTAGATCTACAAAATTTATTTAAGATATCTGATTTGGCATTTTAGAGATCTATCAAATTTATTTATAGATATGATATTTGTGTAGATAATATAAATAGCTTGTTAAGTGATTTACTAACAAGTGGTATTAGAGAAAGGTTCTTGTTACAGATTAAGTTTGTGTAGGATTCATTTACAGGTGGCTAGTATGGAGTCACTCATAAACATTGAAAATATTATTAAGGTGAATTACATAATATGAAGGTAAAAAATGGAAGATGTCTTGACATTAAAAGATCTACACTAGGGGTCAAGTCCCACTAGCACAACCGGTTGAGGATGGGCCTTGTCAACAAGGCGACCCATAATCAAACCTCATGGGGGGTGGTTATGCCCTGTGCTAAGGGGAGGAGACATGCATAAACTCGAGTCAGTAAAAGGGCTGGTGTGGCACAAGCCAGGTGCCATCCCCAGGTGACTTTGACGGCTTAGATGCCCCTGGGTCGCAACTTCTTAGGCCACAGGTCAAGCCTAGAAGATCACAGACAACTTGATAGACAAAAAAAAAAAAGATCTACACTAGGGGATTGAGGGTAAATCGAAGAAACCCTCATTCATGACCAATGAATTTTGGGGGAAATTAGATAGAGAAGCGATTGCCACTATTATATAATATTTGGCAGAACCTATATATGTCCATATTTCCCTAGAAAATACAATCTAGTTGTGGAAAAAAAATTCTTTATTTAGACTATCGAGATACAATAATCAACAAATTATTTTTAATGAAGAGGTTATTTAACCTCTATTTTATGATGATATCCAAGCCTTGTTACTCTTGAGATCATAGTTTGAAAACTTGATTGTCACAATAAGTAATCCAAAACGAAAAAGTAAATTATGTTTTGAAATTTTTTTCACTAGTTTATTAAACGAGGAAATGTACACGAAGTCTATGGAGGAAATGGAAAATATGACATCATTAATGCTTAGTGATCGCAGAAGACAACCGAATAGAAAGAAATTGAGGAGTTCCATCTATAGAGGTAGATCAAAGCTTGTATAGGGAAGAATAGTGTGCTACCATTGTGGAAAACCTTGCCATGTCAAAAACAACATTGCAAGATATGAAAAGGAGAGAAAAACGATCAAAAGGAAACCAATAACAACATCAATGAATAAAATACTGTTGCATCAAATGGAGAGGTATTAATTACTGTTTCTTATGGAGATGTATGTATTTATACTTATTTTCATGATTTTTATTGGATTTTAGATTCTAGAGCCTCCAACCATGTCACCCTAAGTAGAGAAAAATATTATTTCTTATAAATATGTAAATATGGTAAAGGTTCACATACAATAATAAAAGTCTTTGTAATGTTGAATGAGTATGAGATGTACTATTAGAGATAGAAGATAGGTTTTATTTTATTGTTTAAACAAGTTAGGTATGTATCAGATATTGGAATGAATTTGATTCCAGCTAGGAATTTAGATAATGAAGACTACCTTACACTGTTTGGAAAAGAAGGTTAGACAATTATGAAGGGCTCACTAGTTGTTCCAAAGAGGTAGAAAATTGGCGGACTTTACACATTAAATTCAAACTGATATTGTTGTTGTTAAGGAGGAGTCTATAACATATTTATGACACAAAATACTTGGGCACATGACCGAAAAGCACCCAAAATACTTATTGAGAAAAAAAAATCATGGTATAAAAAATAAATTTTATGAACATTGTGTTATGGGAAGACAAAAAAGCACGTCATTTATAAGAGATGGTTGTGGAAGAGATAAAAAATTATTATATCTTGTACATTTTGATGTTTTTGTCCCAATTTATATAAAATCACTAGGAGGAACTACTTATTTTATTACTTTTAATGATAATGCATCAAAAAAGGTGTTGGCATTCCCTATTAGAAGCAAGGATGTAGTTTTAGACATTTTTTAGAAATTTCATATGGTTGTTGAAATGGAAACTACCAAATTATTTAGATGTATTAGAATAGATAGTGGTGGGTTTTTTTTTTTTTTGTAAGTCAAAATTTTATTCATGCTTCCACAAAGAGGCACATCAATAGAAACACACAGGTAGTCTCACCCTGACCATGTTTGTTGACTACCGCCATCAACATATGACAGCGAAAAAAAAAATAGTAAGAGACACAGTCCACAAATTTAGAGGTCGTACACACCAGTAAAAAAATAGAACAAAGAAAACACATGTATCCATGCTAATCGTTAGAACTGATGGAGGTTGGGTTGTTCAAAGTTGTTCCAAGAGACTGAAGTTGAAGGAAGGAGCATTGGACATGTTCCTAGAAAGGGGCTATCGAGGCCTCTAGATTCTCAACTTTCTCAGATAATAGATTTTGGCCTCGCGAGACCACCAGAACACATTCTCGAACATGGCATGAGAAGTAATGCATTTTATTCAAAGTGGAAATCAATTCAGCATGCTCCTCCTGCCTAACCCACTCCGACGCCTCCATGTGTTCAAGAACTGACTGGATCAAATCACGACATCTCTCAACACAGCATCCTTTCCGCTGTCTACGACCACCATGGCGCACCAACACAAGATGCCCAAAAGTACCATGACGAGTCGAACCCCCATGCTGACCCGGAGGGGTGTGGCTTATCTGACCCATCGCTGAGCCCCCACGCCGAACACCCATAGCTTCAAACCTTGCGTACTATGAACATCCCAACTGACCACTGACTCTAACACCTGTTATCGCGTGACTCGAATGACCACCGCACACACCACCCTGCTCTAGGCCATCGCTACTAGGTGCCAACTTTAATTGAGACAAGGGTCTGCCACCCCCGGTGATAACTGAATTGGGCTTCACCAGAGTGGAAGAGCACCCTAGATTTGGAACTAGATGCATGGCTTGATTCCCTACACCATTAGAACGAGCAGAGCCCCCCCCCCCCCACCCCCCCTCCCCTTGTCCAAAGCCTCTCGAGCTTCCCGTAAGGAAAGAAGCACCACCCACACCGACTTAACCACCACCCACCATCACACAATAAACTATAAAAACATAGAGCTAACACTTGTCGCTCGACAAACCACTTCCCATTTTCTGAGACCGTCTCTCGTGAGCCACACTAGCCAGAACCCAAGACATTCACTTCTTCGACTCCACCCAACATCAAAAAATCATGTGAATAGGTCAAAGAGGTCCACAATTACATGCTCAATCTAAAAGAGACTTAACACCACCCATCCCAGACTGAAACCTCGCAGAATTAAACAGAAGCAACAAAACACCACCCAAACAAAGCGACCATACCCATTCTCTCCTACAAATGCACTGAGTCGAAGACCAATCTGGAAATTGATAATTATACACACCTGAAAGCAGCGGAGGGAATGGTGACGACGAGTCTTCTCCCCCTCCCACATAGGGAAACCTATAAAACACCGACCTATCCTCATGAATCCCTCACGATGGACACTATAGCTCGCACACACACATAATTACCAACAACAACCCTCACGAGCCTCCATAAAATTGACTCGATCACCACCACTCTTAAGACCTAAGGCAACATGAAGTCTCACACGCCGGTAGTAACTGTCGCATGTACTCAAGGTGTAATGTAAGGGTGGGGAGGCCAACCCGCCCACCTGTGGCCATGATCTTAACATATACACCCTCGCGTTCCCTCAAGAACACCATCCTCGCTGTTTGTCACCCCCATCGGGGAGATAATGGTGGGAAATATTAATTCAATACATTCGAATAATATTATAGAAAACAAAACATAAAATATGTACAACTAATTCCTCACACCTAACAACAAAATGGAACAAGTGAGAAAATGAGTCGAACAATAATAGAGAAGGTGAAACGTATTATTTCAAATTTTGGTTTGCCTATATACTTTTGTGAAAATGTTGTTTGTAAAACTTTCTGCTTAATAAATTGGTATCCCAAAATTTCATTAGATGGTAGCATTCTTAGAAAGGTATGGACTGGTAAAGATTTATGCTATGTCTATTTGAAAATTATAGGTTGTAAATCATATGTGCATATTCCTAAAGAACAAAGATCGAAGTTTGATGGAAAGTCATTAAAATTCATTTTCTTAGGATATGCTAATAATGAAATAGGTTACCAATTATGGTATTCTTTGAGAAATAGAGTTATTAGAAGTAAGGAAGTTATTTTTAATGAATAAAAAATCTTTAAAACTAATGACAAAGATGTAGAGGAGCAAATATTTGTTGAAATTCTATAACAATAGGAAAAACAACAAGAAACTCAACCATCTTTAAAAGAAGAGACTGTTATCACTGCATTGTATCTCTGAGGCTGAGAAGAGACCAGAAAAGGTAACCACATACCAACATTTTTCCAAGTATCTAGCACTAATGGGCAGGAGAGGGCTCTCTCAAATGGATCTCAGCCAATATGACTAGATCAACGGGGGTTTTATTGATTGAATTTTGAGGTGCTGGATGGTGAATAGGTTAGGGAAGAAATTAGGTCAGCGCAAACAAGGACCAGAATTGCAAGGATCTGATGGAGTAAGGAAGGTAGGAAAATCAACACAAGAGGATATCTTATGAAGCAGTTTAGACTGCTAGGGTTCAAGAAAAGAGCATAAGAAATATAAATTCTTTTCTACTAAGAAGAAAATGAAACAAATTGTAATTATCCCTCCAAAACAGAGCATAAGATTAATGAATTTGTCTTTCAGACTTAGGAAAAAATTACATCTAGAAATGGAATGAATATGAATTACAATACTTTCACACATTTTCACAACAAAAGAAGAAACAATTTCAAATAATTTACCACAAGAATTCCATCAGAATAGCTGCAACTTAGTCTATTAGTACTTGCCAAAATTCTGATTGCAGAAAGTGTTCCAAGATCAATCCAACAATCCAACCATTGCAATGTCAAAAGGAATGGAAGATATAGGCTGAAAAATACTTCTCCCACTCTCAGGGGTCGAATCCTTGACTTTTGGAACTAATCCAAAAAGTTCTCAACTGTAAACCTAAAGACTAGGGAGGTCAACAAACTCATCCCTAACTTTGGTGAAACTGATTCATTTGTCCAAAAATACATTTTTACCCAATGTATCTACCCCTCATAAGTAAAAATGACATAATTACATTTACATGAATCAATTACATCAATAAAATACATCAAATCCATTGAAAAAATGATAAAAATTCAAAATCTAGAAAATATCAGTGAACTGGCGAAAAAATGCAGCGCCCTTGGCAAAAGCGCAATGCCGTTGGAAAAATCGCAACACCACCCCGCAAAAAGCGCAGCGCCGCCTTCAAACCAACTTTTGGATGAATTAACGAGCTCCAAATTGAGCTCATGATAGCTAATTGGAAATATATTTCTGTCTACTACAAAATGGACTTATCAAGCACTGGAAATGATCAAGTATATCCCCTCATAAATCAATTCTCCCAATATTGGTCAAAAAGTGCAGAATGGGGGTGCAAAAAGTGCAGCGTGCTCTTGCATGCCACTTTTGGAGGCCTTCCTGAACTCCAAATTGATATCATGATAGTTCATTGGAAATAGATTTCTGTGTAGTTATCATTTGAACCATCAAGCAAGTCATTTGGACATTCCATCAGGGAGAAACGTGGATTTTCCCAAGACTAATCCAAAAGTGAAGCAACTCTCCTATAGCGACTATATTTTTAGCATTCCTCCCAAACCATAACACTTGTGTAAAAAATGAAGGAGGTTTTTCTTCCTTGGTCTATGATTAACAACCAATTCTTTCATTTTTGTGAAATTCATCTCCATTTGGTCAGAAACATACTTTGAAGCAAAATTGGCCCTATGTGTAGAAAATGATTTGTCCCTTGGAATGACTTCTTGAAAAATGATGGAGACATGATTTTAATGAGCTGGAATGGCCTCATAAATTATTATATGACCTCCCTTATGCCTCCTCTACTTAGATGTATATGATTCCATAGCAAAACCCTAGCTCAATGGGAGAGGGAATTAGGGTTTAGTGTAGGCAAAACAGGGGATTTGGGCAATTTATAAGAATAAAGGGAAATAAAGGGGATAGGGGGCTTATAAATTCTTCGGAAAAATTATGGAGGTAGGTAGGGTTGTTAGGAATTATGGGAAAGTGGAATTTCAAGGATTGAGTGAGGGGAAGGGGTCCAAAAGGGAGAAACACAGGCCTAGTCTAGAAAAGGTAAAATTATAGCGATATGCTATGGTTTGTGGAAAAATGATGATTTTGAGGGATATGAGTGATCACATGTTTATGAAGGTATATTAGGGATATAGGAAGGTTTAAGAGCATAAGGATACACGTTTTGTTTAATATTTAACCATGTAAGCTATGAAACTAAGAAAAATGCCCTCAAAACCCTAGGAGAGGGAAATGAGATTTCCAAGCATGACTGAGAGAGAAATATGGTAAACATAAAGGCACTTACTTTGAAATGATATTTTAGAACCTAAAACTGTTGAAGAAACCTTTTGCAATTATTATTTAGGTACCCTTAGGAAAACGCCTCTCCCTTTGGCAAAAGCGTGACACAAGAGGAAAACTTGTCTTTTGATGGAATGAAATGGCCTTTGTGAGAGTGGGAGTGATTTTTATTGGTAGAGAGATGTTTCTTGAATGTGGAATGAGAAAATAAACTTGAGTTTTAGTTTCTTTGTAGCTTTGAAAATCAATTTTCTCCTTTGGTGGTGTAGTGGACCCATCATGTACTTTCACATTCTAATTTGAACTAGAGCCTTAGAACTTAGTTGCATATAATCCATCATAATTAAGATAAAACCATGCTTTTAAAACCTTTGTTGAAAACCTTTTACTATTACTACTCCTTAAAAAGATGAATTTGATGGTGAAATGACCAATTTTCATGATTTTGACCCTATGACCTAATGATGACACAACATGGAAGAATGAGCTGAATGATGACCATGATGACTATGGGACTCTTTCAACAATGAATGACCTGACCCTAATGATTTCCATTGACCATGGAGGTGAAAGGAGTAGTAATGATCTAAATACCTAATCAACGACCAAATTTTTGCATGATGACCTAATTGAATGACAAAAATTTCAGAATGGAACCCTAATATGATATGAAAAGACATTTTTTGATCACTAGTGGCAGGATGCAAATGCTGACATTAACAGAGACATCAAGGGATAATGATCATCCACTGTAGAAAAATGAAAGTGAGGAATAACAAGGAAAAGAACATGAATACAAAAATTCAATAGCCATTAGCTAAAATTCCACCACAAAATTAATCAATCTGTAGGTCTACTAGACCACATAAGCCTTTGCAAAGGTATTCTCCCTTCGAATATACTTTTTTGACTCGTGAAATTGAACTTCCTTGTATTCGGGAAGCACCTGAAGGACAAAATAGCATAAATTGGAAAAAATCTATGCAGGAAGAGCTAAAATACCTACATGATAATAAGACATGGGATTTAGTTGAAAGGGAAAAAAGAAAGAAAGGTTTTAAATAAAAATTGGGTGTATAGAATATGACATAAATGTAGGAAAATAAAAAATATTTAAAGCAAGGCTAGTGGTTAAAGGCTTCAGGAAAGAACAAACTATTGATTTTACAAAAAAATCTCTTTAGTTGTTAAAATGTCACCAATATGAGTAGCACTTGGTCTTATAGTTTCTCTAGATTTAAAATTGCAACATTTAGATGTCAATACATCCATCCTAGATGGATATTTAGAAGAAGAGGTATATATGGAGCAACGAAAAGGATTCATTGAAAAGGCTAAGGAAAAATTGGTCTACAAGTTGAAGAAGAGTCTATATGGGTTGAAACAAGCCCCTCGTCAACAATATAATAAAATTGAATTTTTATGCTTGATAATAATTTTAAAACGATAAATCCAAATCGTTGTGTATACATTAAAAGAGATGGAATACACAATTTCATTGTATTATTATTATATTTCGATGACATGTCGATTGCTTGGAAATATAAGATAATGATTGATAGGTTAAATGAATAAGTAAACAATACCTTTGCGACAAAGAATTTAGGACCAAAAAGTAAGATATTGGGGATGAAAATTATACGTGATAGGAAAAGGAAGAAATTATGGTTGGCACAAAAACAATACCTCGGAAAAGTATTAGAAAAATTCAATATGGTAAATGCAAAATTTGTAGGTGCATCACTTGCTTCTCATTTCAAATTAGCATCTAAACAATTCCCTACTACTATTGAATAAAAAACAGGAAATTTCCCACATTCCACATGCTTTGGCAATAAGAAATCTTATGTACGTTATGGTATGCACATTCCCTAACATTTCACATTTAGTGGGAGTATTAAGTAGGTTTCTTGCAAACCCAGGCAAGGAACATTAGAGTATAGTTAAGTAGATTCTAAGATATATTAAAGGCTCAATTGATTATTGTTTGTGCTTTTGAGGTACTAATACCTTGTTGGAAGGATTTACAGATGTTTATTTCATAAATGACATGGAATTTAGAAGATACAAAACATGTTACATCCATACTTTTGCAGGGGCTACAGTCTCATGGGTATCTAGACAACAAAAGGTGGTGGGTCCTTTTACCAAATAAGTTGAGTATATGGCATCAACTTATGCATGCAAGGAAATTATTTGGATGAAGAAGTTCCTAGAGGAACTATACCTGTAGCAAGAAAAGTATGTATTGAATTGTGATAGCCAAAGTGTTGTCCAATTTGCCAAAAATCCCACTTTTCATTATAACAATGTCACAAAACTATTTGTCACACGATTTTTTTTTCATTTATGTAATTAATTTATTTGTATTCTCATTAATTCTCACTGTTGTTCTTAGAATACGATGTTGACTATGTCAACATAAAGCTTTGCATACATAGGTCTTGTATTACTGACTCAATACTCAAGTTTGGTTTGAATATCACCCTTGCACTTATGATCATTCTTTGAGGGTTCAATTTCATTAGGAGTGTATGTATTAATTTCATTTTGTAAAAATACCCCCTTCAGGGGTCAATGTCCAATATTCACCTTATATCTAATGTAATATCACCGTTCCTTATTAGTCCCTGCCGCCTGCGGCATGGCAGGGACTATTGTAATCGATTTGAAGATGTGCATTAGTCCCTGCACAAAAACCAACAAAACCCAAGTTAGTATAACCTAAAGTTTGCATTTATAATTTATTATTCTATCAATAAAAACTTACCAAATTATTTTTCTTGACCAATAAGCAAATTGGAGGTCTTATTTGGCCTCATATCGAGGCAAGACCATTGAAACATAGGCTAAATGTCTATTGATACAAACTTTTAGTTTCCGAAATCGAACAAACCGAACTAATGTTAACATTAGTTCTCTAACAAAAAATGTTTTATGTTTTCATGTTAATTAAACTATAGTTTCTACCATTAAGCTTTGCAGGCACATGTTTTTCCACCGCCTGTAAGTTTTGTGACATCTGGGCTCCGAGTATCGACAGCTTTTTGCATGTATCTGCGGACTCAAATTATCGACAGCGCTGCGCTTTCTGCATGTATCTGCAGGCTCCGAGTATCAACAACGCTTTCTGCTATTAGGTCTTCTACTGGCTCTGTGGCTGGGACTCGTGTTTCAGCTGGACCAACATAACCCACTGAAACAACAGCAGAGACGTCCGCAAGCTCCACAGCTCACAGCGCAGTGTTCGACTTGTAAGTTGTAAAATGCATATCAATTCTAATAAGAATCAAATTTTATCAAATTCTTTTGTTCTTCTAGAAATGTATATCAATGCTAAGAGTAAACAAAGAATTTGTGCAGGGTGAAACCTGATAATGGTGATTGTGATATTTCATTTTCTTGACAGCCGAATGAATGGCCACAGGAAAACTGCCATGAACACTGTTCTCAGAGACGTCCGCAAGCTCCACAGCTCACAGCGCAGTGTTCGACTTGTAAGTTGTAAAATGCATATCAATTCTAATAAGAATCAAATTTTATCAAATTCTTTTGTTCTTCTAGAAATGTATATCAATGCTAAGAGTAAACAAAGAATTTGTGCAGGGTGAAATCTGATAATGGTGATTGTGAAATTCTTACACAACCAATTTGATGGTAGCCATGGAGCTTTCCACTCGGCCATAGCAATTAACCTGGAAAATGAGCCAAAAAGACAAAATTTATAGGTTTGCGTTCAAAATCTGTAAAATTCCAGGTTTTTTTTAACGTCAAGTTCCGTATTTGAAATTAAGCAAGGGTTCTTTGGTCGCAACCAGTTTATTGTTTGCTTGAACCATCATTTGCATTTTAAGCCATTTTCTGGACATGTGTTCCTAACTTATAAAGAATTTCTGCAGGGTGAAACCTGATAATGGTGATTGCTAAATTCTTACTTACCAGGCTACTCCAATAACCTTCGTGCAAGTAGGATATGGCTCTCGCTACTCCAACTGCTAACTGCTATTCGATATCGTGAGCTCCAGTCCAACCCAACTATTTAGCCCTGGCCCTGCTTATTGAACAAATATTTGTCTAATGACCCATTTGGTATATACTCGTACACAAGCAGTCTGTGCAGAAACCCCACAATTGGGCTTCGCCTTGAGATACCCCGCTTCTTCACTACAATCTGTCTCTGATTGGGCAGAAGACCGCTGTACACCATCCTGAATCCTCCTTTGCCTACTTCATTGCTGAAATTATTAATGGCCACTTTCAGCTCCGCATATGTGAATCTCTTTGGTCCCCGGCCTGAAAGATTAAGTAGAATATCCAAGTTGAGCATATGTGAATCTCTTTGGTCCCCGGCCTGAAAGATTAAGTAGAATATCCAAGTTGAATATTCCGGCGCTGTCTCTATATTTGGAGTACTGCCTTAGAAAAATCCAGAAAGCGAACTTGTCTGGGAGAAATTCTGTGTTGGAAGAAGAGTAAAAGTAGGAGAGTCGAAGCTCTGAAAAACATATCTCTTCGTGCTTGTGTTGAAAACCAAATTTCCCGAGTCTAACAAAACCAGACCCATTACATTGGAAGTGTTGATGGGCGCAGTCCATATTCTCCTTTCAGCATCAGAATCAGTTAAGGTGAGATTTTCATTTTGTAGGGTCAAGGAGGAATTGTATCCCACGAGATGATCTCTGTTAGCCATCCATGCCACGGTTCTCTGAGGATCGTTGGCATACCATATAGCAAAATCATAATTATTTGGCGAAACATTATAGAAGCCAGCACAGAATGTACCGTTTGGATAAACCAAGTGTGTGTTATTCCCAGGCTTCCAACCCGGATTTTTCAGCCGAGTAGAGGAGACAACTAATTCCTTCCCACAAACCATAACGTCCATGGATTTTAACTTAGCAGAACCCTACAACCTTTCTCTTTTGTTTCACCGACAGAGACAGAGATCCATCGAACATTACCAATGCAATCCTTTCAAACATAGGTTCAATCACCTCTTATTTCAGATCTGAACATTTGGCCAATATATGGAGACCTGCAAAAACTTCCTTCCGCGTTATTTACTGGCAATTGGGAACATGCGGCAGGTGACATTCGTTGACAGTCATACTCATGAGCCAAGTAGAGGCGGGTCTCGTAAGCCAGGTAGAGGCGGTTCTTTTTTAATCTCTTTCGACTTCTTCCTCCGTAGACAAGCAAGCCCATCCTAAGATTTGTATAATTGTAGCTGGTAAGAACTAACAAACGCACGTAGCCGCATGCAAGGCAGCTTAGAGAGGGCACGTAGCATATATTTTATATCATATATTGGTTTATAATATTTAGGTTTGCTTTTAATTATTTTTTTCATATTTATGGCTTTAAGACCTTTGCATTTGATTTTCATATTTATTTCTTTAAGACCTTTAGAATTTATTTTAAAATTTCTGATGTCAGTACTTTGTGTGAAAATCAACCCAACGACAAGCGGCGTGAATGGCTACGATCTTATTTCTCCCAGGAGTGCGTCAATCCCATGGCTCAGCTTTCACCCTGCCTAGATTTCACCAGTGGGAAAGGGCCCATCGAAGACTGCTGTCCTTTGCTACCAAATGTTCTGGCCAGGGAACCCGCATGCCTATGCCCGCTTTTCGGAGACGACGATTCCATTGATTTTCCTATCAATTCTGAATTGCTCCCATCGTCTTGTTATACCACTATTTCTCAAACATTGTGCAAAGGTATCCAGTTTCTGCGTTTTTATATCCTATAATTCTTCACAAGTTTTATACTGTGTTTTACTGGTTTTTTGCACTCCACCATTTAAATTCTTTAAAATCTACTGGACGTTTTGTTAAATGAAATTGTGTTCCATATCAAATACACAGTATATTCCGCTGGTTCGGGTTCCGGCTAAATCGCTGGCTCAAACCCCACGCGCTTACCACAAGGCGTCTAATGGAAGTGGCACTGTGTTAGCGAATTCAATGATGTTGCAACTTTGGGCATTCTTCTTTATCGGGATGGTGTAGTTAATTGTTTTTTTCCCATTTTAAATTTGAAATAAACAACAAATGTGAACTTTAAATCTTTGCTGGAACGAACAAATGTGAATGACATCTGCTAGAAAGATCAAAAAATTGCTTCAAGTACAGAACTTATGTGAGAGTCACATCTTGCCGGAACGAACAAATTTGAGCTATATCTGTCGGAAAGATCAAATGGAAGCGTTGCTCTAACTGTTTGTAAAAGTATTTTTGGTTGCTTGATATAATAAAAAGCCCTGGGAAATTATATGGGTAGGAAACACTATGGATTAGATTCTTTTTGTGTTCTTTGTTTCTTTTGTTTAAATTTTATTTTATAAAATATATTTTATTTTCGAAATATAATAAGTGTTAATGAAGGTGCACAATCGTGTCCACTTACATTTCTCTGTTGATTAAAATAATTTTTTTGATTAAAGCGTGCATTAAATAAATATAAGATGCATGGAAGCTGGGGACCTTTGCACATTTCTTTTGTATTGAGACCATTGTCAAAGAGGGAATTTTTGTTGAGGAAAGCATGAGTTCACATGAAAGAATGAGAGATCTTGAAGATGGTAGATATTCAACAGGTAGATCAATTCAAGGAGATTAATATTAAGCAAGCACACAAATCTTATGAATGCAATTGCTAGTATAGACCAAAATATAAACGAAAGCATAACTAAAGCATAAAGAGCAATGCTATCCAATGCTCAGTTTAGTCGATGCTATAGATGCCTTCGGCTTGAATCAGACGTGGCCACTACACATCCATAGCCATAAAGCCTCACATGGTTGTTGTTATATGTCAACCTCATTTTCTGGTGGAAAGGCAAAATCTTAATGGTATATCTCAAATCCAATGTCACGTTCATTGTTAAAAGCATAGCATAGCTAGAATACACGGATGGAATCGATCAATAACTAACATTAAAAATGTTAAAAGCATAGCTGGAATACAGAAATGGAATAGATTGAAAATTAACATTCAGAAAATATTAATTATAAAAAATATTTTATTCTTTGAAAAACATGGCTCTCTCAAGCTTGGTTTATTTCAAATTTTTTTACAAGTCTTCACCTCGAACTACCACTCAAGAACTACCACTCAAGACCAAGGCGGGGGACTAGTCGCATCGCAGCCATCTTTGTTCATTTTTCAAGCCCATGCAATTTCGATACCAAAAGTCTAATATTATGATGTCCCACTAATGCCTAACCCTTAGTTCGCATGTACTTTGTGTATCAGTGTATATTTTTGTTTATGGTTTCTATGCATATTTTAAAAATGACTCTTTTCTCCTAGACCACATGGCCCTAATGGAAAATGGTCACACAACCATACCCATGTGACTTCCCACATGCCATTTTTGCATTGCTGACTTGGAAAAATGACGATGCATTCAGGCATCAAACAATGATTATTTTCCGTGCTAGGCCACGTGGTCTAGGAGGAAAAGAGTTATTTTCTCTATGGTAATCCTAATCATTTCACTTCCCTATAACATATTTGGTTTTTCATTTGTCCTTCAATTATGCAGGGAAGTGTCATTGTGACAGCATTAGAAACCCTTCGTCGTTTCAACTCTTACCTCCTGCATTGCCATGTGGCCAGTTTTGGACTCGAATTTCGTTCGTTGGATTGATGTAGGGAGAGGGTTTGACTTTTATTTTATGGGGAATGCCTATGTCACGTTGTAGAGTGTTTCTATTTTTCAATTGATTTCGTATGGTCACCTGAGGTAGCATTACTTCTCTGCCTTAGTTATGTAACTTGGTGCTTATGATTTTTCAGGTTGGAAAATTTTTGTTTATGCAGGGAGAATCTCTAAGTCTCGCATCTCTACAATTCCTCGACACCTTCGGCCATTTAGGTGATCTGAGTTTACCCTGGTTTTTTTCTCTTCCCTTGGCCATTTTTCAAGTTTGTTATTATTTATGAAGGACCCCAACTCCTGAGATGCGCAGAGGTTAATGACAAGGTGGAATTGGGCTAGCTCTAACACTTAGTGCCTTTGGTAAAAATTTCCTACCCTATACCCATTTCTCGAATTTCGTTATTTGAATTGGTTACATGTTTTTATTCATGGAGGAGGGTTTTAAACCACTTACGTCTTGTGCTATTTCACTCATGCATATATGAGAGGATAAATTTCGGTTTTAAAACCGTGGGTTATCTCCGTGATTTTTGTTTGCCTTATATGGTTTTCAAGTTCTTATTTACCCTCATTCAAAATGTAGTCTTTTTTTGTTTGTTTGCAGCTCCTGAAGACCACTACAGCCTCAATTGTCAACGAGAATTAACCTCAATTGTCAACGAGAATTAAGTTGTGAGGGTTTCTTCTTACTTTTATTCATGGTTAATAAAAATTTTTTGGGCAAGTTTTAGCTTCAACCTATACGAGAGATTTTCTCCGTTCACTTCTTGTGAAGGCGAGCCCAATGGTTTTGGAGAATAATGTGCTGCTACTTTGACAGTAAGGGTTTTAATTTCTTTGATTGTCTTTCCATGCAATAATTGTCATAATTTTCATTTTGTTCACTTCATAAACACTATCTTGAGTTCACTCAATTCCCTTGTAGGGTAATTTGAATAAGTTGGATAACTATTTTATTGAGTTTTCATGGACTTAAGGTCTTGAAGGTTCAACACTTTGATTCCATCTTTCTCCTATAGGTTGATACACCTTCCTATTTTTGTCTACCATTATTTTTCATGATATTTCTAAAAACAATTCAATTGAAAGGAACCGACTATTGAGTTTTTATTATACATGAGTTCTTTACGCCTCATAGAGCCACCCTAGAAGTTATTGGGTTTTTTTTCTAACATCATAACTAATTTAACTAAATTCTATATAATACATTGGTTCTTATTATCATGTGATTCATTTTTTACTATTTCCCTTATTGGGATTGTATTAAGTTTCAATTCTTAAATTTATTTTTTGGTCCTCTTTGATTCAAAAATTAGAAAATCACAATAATTGACTCTATATCTATGTATATGTCAACAAATTCTTAGCCCTAACCTCTACTTTTTTTTGCCTACGTCTCATTTCTATATAGAATGACCCAATTGAATTTTTTTGAGATTAATGATATAGGCATGATTATCTTTAATTGTATATGATTCCCGCATCTAACTAGGGTGTATGTATATTATTTTTGTTAGGTCTAGTTTCCCTACATAACTAATCGATTATATTGATCTTCTAGTATTGTAGTTTATTATTGTAATTTGGATGGAAGATTATTGTGATTATATATGATTCCTTGTTTAATTATCTTAGTAAAATCGTAATATCTTGTTTTATAGCTTAGTTTTCCTTGTATATGGTTTTGGCCTTTGGCCTTTGTTTCCACTTCATCTAGTTGTATTTAACTTAAATTTTGAAGGTTCAACTGAGCTTTTGTATTCTTACTGTATTCCTATCATCAAATGTTGTACACTTATTTTGTTTATATATATATATACATATATCTATATATATATATATATATATATATATATATATATATATATATATATATATATATGTATACCCATGAAGGTGGGTGTTACAATTTATGTGAGAATCAGAAGTAGGAAAGTCATTTTCCTAACGATCTCGGCCGAACTTCGAAATTAGTTCGATTGAACTCATTCCGCTGTTTACATTGTTAGCGACGTCTTGATGACGTGGGAAAACGCAGTTTTTTGGTGGCAGATGGGAAAACCGACAACATAAGTTTGAACGAACCATTAGTTTGACAGACTCAATAGTTCAGTCGAACTCTTAAATAATACTGCCGAACTTTAGTTTATAAATACACCCAGCCCTAGTAACGTGGATGGGTTTACGTGCTTATTCGCGTTGTCGTAACTATCTCTTTGCATTGGGTACAGGTTGTTGTGTTTTTTACGAGGGTTGTTTTGTTTGCATAGTCTTGGTGTTGCGCAGGGGGCGAGTAGGTGAGTAATTTTTTGTTGTTTATTTTCTTTGTGAATTAATTTTATTGTTGTTCTTCTTTTTTTAATTTTATTGTGTTTGTAGAGTCATCCCGCATCCTCCACGACTTCCTCGTTGATCTCCGAATTAACAGCCCTCGTCTCGAATTGCAGCTTGTCTTCTTATTACGGCTTCGTCTCCAAATTTCCAAGTTGGTACAACACCTGCTATAAAGTTTGAATAATATGCAGTTGAACTATAATTTGTCAATAATCTACTTCTTGTACATATGTAATTAACTTCCACCCTATTATTCTTCCCTGTAAAATTTGAAATTCACAAATAGATTTTTCATTTTCATAGATGGACTGATAAATACACTAATTATCGCTTTACGGTTTAGCGATCAAGGATTTGGTAAGATAATGATTTCATTTTCAAGCTGTACCAAGGATTCAACCATAAGACCATAGGGGAAAAATGAAAAACAATAACTTAAATTGCGTAACATGAACATATGATGCACAACTAAGTCACTTTATAGATATTTAAATAAAAGGAAAAAGTAGCTTTCTTCGATTTCTTGTCTTGTAACTTAAAATTGATCAGACAACATCAAACTATCGAACAAAAAATACCCATTAAAAAAAATTAATAATACTAGTTATATGGAGAAGGCTTCACCAAATCTTCCCCAAATTTGACGGCACGGCGAGCGTGTAGTTAATCGGTCTTATAAGAGCGTGCGAGGCTCGCGTGCTAACATAAATTTCTACGAAATTCCACACACTCTACTTTTCAGATAGATTTAAAGAGAAGCCGAGGTTAAATTGACTTGTTGACTTTGAAGTACTCCCCCTACAATTTCATGGCGTTTTCCCTCAATGTTTCCCTTTCTGTTTCCCGTCTCATTTGTATTAAAAGTATTTGTAGAACCCCAGAGTCTCTCTATTGATGTACCTATAATCTCCAATATAGGAACGGAGCAGAGCATGAGAGTCCACAATTTCTTTTCCCCAATTCAATGGCTCTCTCTCTGTTCATTTGTGCCTTGCTATTTGCATCTTCTCTTCTCCTCCTCCTCTCCTCCCAACTACACCATATCTCTTGCTTACATGAATTTCATGCATTTAAAGGTTCTTCCATCAATCTATCCCATCCAATCTCCAGGGTCTGGTTGTAGTTCCTAAATGGCTAGTCAGCTAGTTTCTTTCAGGTAGGTAAAGTTCCCCTAGTAGCTCCCTACTATGCCACAAACTCAATAGCTGTAAGTGAATCCATAACTCAATGGCCTAATGCTGGATGTGTCCCACGACCATACTAAGTCTCACTAATGGACTGCCTTACTATTTTCATTTTCGGCCTTCCTCACTTAAGTTTTCTTTGTTCTAAAATGAAATGATTGAATTCCAATAAAAAAACCTTCAGAATTGATTCGAAATGTCTAGACCTTCGAGAATACCAAGTAAAAACAACAAACAACTCCACATCTTGAAAACCATGCCATTCATAAAATCCATTCTTTCAGTATAGTGAAATATACAAGGAAAGGAAGATAATAAATTTTTAGGTAGGGAAGGTAAAGATGTCATAATAGAACTCTGATATATAAGCATAGTCTTCAATTCCATTGTTTTGTAGGTAAAGTATTATCTTCACATTAAAGCATTGTATAAGGTTACTCTATAGAACATCATCTACTTTTTACTGAAGCATATTTTTTTAAAGAAGAATAACAAACAGAGGCTAATATTTGAATCGCATAGGCAATTCAAAGAACCTCAAAAACAGAGTTTGAAACACTTATTTATTCCTTCACAACCAGGTACATTTCATAAACAAATTATATAATATGTGGATTTTCTTTCCTCTATAGTGTTTTTCCAGGTTATCCAGTTTGTTAGAAATCACAAGTGGGTTGAAAAAGTAGATAATAGATCCAAACAAAGAGAGTTGCAGTTTAGAAGCAACCTTGTGACATTACACATTACAAGAACAAGTTATTCACATAATATCTAATCATCATAGCTTGATTACATTTATACAATTAAGTCCATAGCCATTCTCCCTAAAATGGGATTGATTTGTTCAAGTTTGATCACTCAAGTCTACCCCAAAGCAGTTATACTTATCCACATTTCCTGGCCCTTTCTGCACCTAGTTGGTTACAATCAACTTGGATAGAAAACTTGGTCAGTACTATCCAACCTGTTGCTTCCCCTTAGTGTTGAAATTTACTATCTTCACATTAAAGCATTGTATAAGGTTACTGTACAGAACCTCATCTAATTTTTACTGAAGCATATTTTTTAAAGACAAATAACAAACAAAGGCTAATATTTGAATCCATAGGAAATTCAAAGAACCTTAAAAATAGAGATTGAAACACTTATTTATTCCTTCACAACCAGGTACATTTCATAAAAAATTTATATAATCTGTGGATTTTCTTTCCTCTATAGTGTTTTTTGAGTTTATCTAGTTTGTTAGAAATCACAAGTGGGTTGCAGAAGTAGATAACAGATCCAAACATAGAGAGTTGCAGTTTAGAAGCACCTTTGTGACATTACACATCACAGGAACAAATTATTCACATAATATCTCATCATCATAGCTTGATTATATTTATACAATTAATTCCATAACCATTCTCCCTAAAATGGGATTGATTTGGTCAAGTTTAATCACACAAGTCAACCCCAAAGAAGTTATACAATCCAAATTTCCTAGCCCTTTCTGCACCTAGTTGGTTACAATCAACTTGCGTAGAAAACTTAGTCAATCCTATCCAACCAGTTGCATCCCCTTAGTGTTTAAATTTAATATCTTCACATTAAAAAAGTGTATAAGGTTACTCTACAGAACATCATCTACTTTTTACTGAAGCATATTTTTTTAAAGACAAATAACAAACATAGGTTAATACTTGAATCACATTGTAAATTCAAAAAACCTCAAAAGCAAATATTGAAAAACTTATTTATTCCTTCACAACCAGGTACATTTCAAAAAAAAATTATATAATTTGTGGATTTTCTTTCCTCTATAGTGTTTTTCGAGGTTATCCAGTTTGTTAGAAATCACATGTGGGTTGCAGAAGTAGATAACAGATCCAAAAAAAGAGAGCTACAGTTTAGAAGCACCCTTGTGACATTACACATCACATGAACAAGTTATTCACATAATATCTCATCATCATAGCTTGATTATATTTTTACAATTAAGTCCATAACCATTATCCCTAAAATGGGATTGATTTGGTCAAGTTTGATCACTCAAGTCTACCCCAAATAAGTTATACTTGATCCACATTTCCTAGCCCTTTCTGCACCTGGGTGGTTACAATCAACTTGGGTAGAAAACTTCGTCAGTCCTATCCAACCAGTTGCATCCCCTTAGTGTTGAAATTTACTATCTTCACTCTACAGAACATCATCTACTTTTTACTGAAGCACATTTTTTTAAAGAAAAATAACAAATAGAGGATAATATTTGAACTGCATAGGAAATTCAAAGAACCTCAAAAACAGAGATTGAAACACTTATTTATTCGTTCACAACCAGGTACATTTCATAAACAAATTATATAATCTGTGGATTTTCTTTCCTCTATAGTGTTTTTCTAGGTTATCTAGTTTGTTATAAATCACAAGTGGGTTGCAGAAGTAGATAGAAAATCCAAACAAAGAGAGCTGGAGTTTAGAAACACCCTTGTACATGTCATTTCTCCCCAAACTCATAAAGGTGTGAATTTTGACATAACTTCATCAACCACTACCACTAGTTTTTTTAGTAAGTGCATAAAATAATTTTGCAAACCATGTACATGTCATTTCTAGATGTGATTTCTCCCATAAAATTTAAGGAAAACTTTAAGGCAAACCATGCACATGCCATTTCTCCCACAAACTAAAGGCTTTCTCCCATTAATTAAAGGCAAACTTTAAGGCCTAAAAACTAAACCTAAAGTGGTTGAACTTCCATAGGATTTTAGTCTGTCTGTTGAGTGTTCACTTCTAAAAGTTCTAAAGGAAGAGCCTGTAAAGGGCCAGGTAGCCTCTAGATCTCATCTTTTCTGAAAGGTGACATATTCAGTAAATTCCCCTATAGTCAATCTCTCGAACAGATCTAAATATAAGTTCTTCATTTTAATATCCATTAACTGCAACCACTTTAAGGAAAAACGTGTACATGTGTTATTTATCCCATACATGTGTCATTTCTCCCTTAAACTCTCAAGGAAAACTTTAAATAATGTGTTATTGGATTTTCCCCATTAACTTTAAAGAATGTGTCATTTCTCAAGTCTTTCTCCCATTAATTCAAGGAAAAATTTAAGGCCTAAAAAATGAAAGTAGCCAAACTTCCATAGGATAGGATCCCCCAAACTCAAGTGGAGTAAAATGTAAAATGTTAAAAGTGGAGTGTTTTATGATGTAATGGATCTTAATAATCTAGATTGACATGGTTGTATTTTATTAATGTACCTAAATTTACACCTTCCATGTTGCTTTATTCTTGTAAAATGTTAAAAGTGGAGTGTTTTATGATGTAATGGATATAAATAATCTAGATTGACATGGATATAGTGATATGATGATGGTGTAGGTTGATGTCGAAGTTGTAAAATTCTTGTACATATCAAGGATGAATGATAGTACAAGCCAAAAATGACATTATTATAAATTATTAAACAATTTGATAAGTGCTAAATCATACTTGTTATTAAGGACATAACTAATTTGTAAATTGAATTTTTTTTTCTTAATGTTCTTAGCCTATTTATAGATGTCAAAATAAAGGTTTCTAGATGTGATTTCTCCCATAGGAAAACTAAATTCTAAGGCAAACCCTGTACACGTCATTTCTCCCACAAAATCATAAAGGTGTGACTTTTGACATATGTCATTTGTATGCCATTTCTCCCAAAAACTATAAGACAATGTCATTTCTCCCATATACTATAATGCAAACTTTAAGGCAAACTATGTACATGCCATTTCTATCTTAAAATCTACACAAGGAAAAATTTAAGGCATGCCATTTCTAGATTTGATTTCTCCCTTAAACTTAAGGCAAACCATGGACATGCCATTTTTCTCACAAACTAAAGGATTTTTCCCATAAATTCAAGGAAAACTTTAAGGCCTAAAAACTTAAAGTGGCTGAACTTCCATAGGATTTTAGTCTATCTGTTGAGTGTTAACTTCTACAAGTTCTAAAGGCAGAGTCTATAAAGGGCCAGGTAGACTCTAGATCTCATCTTTTCTGAAAGGTGACATATCCAGTAAATGCCCTACAGTCAATCTCTGGAACAGATCTAAATAGAAGTTCTTCATTTTAATATCCATAAACCAAAACCACTTTAAGGAAAATTGTGTACATGTGTCATTTCTCCCATAAACTCTTAGGAAAAGTTTTTAAGCATGTTCCATTTGCTTTCTTCCATTAACTTTAAAGCATGTGTCATTTCTCAAGGATTTCTCCCATTAATTCAAGGAAAAATTTAAGGGCTAAAACCTAAACCTAAAGTAGTTGAAACTCCATAGGATAGGATCTCCCAAACTCAAGGCTTTCTCCCATTATTTCAAGGAAAACTTTAAGGCCTAAAAACAAAACCTAAAGTGGCTGAAATTCAATAGGATTTTAGTTTGTTTGAACTTCCATAGGATTTTAGTTTGTCTGTTGAGTGTTGAGCTCTACAAGTTCTAAAGGCAGAGTCTGTAAAGGGCCAGGTAGCCTCTAGATCTCATCTTTTTTGAAAGGTGACATATCTAGTAAATGCCCCTACAGTCAATCTTTGGAACAAATCTAAATAGAAGTTCTTCATTTTAATATCCATAAACCACAACCAATTTAAGGAAAACTGTGTACATGTGTCATTTCTCCCATAAAATCTTAGGCAAAGTTTTTAAAGCATGTGTCATTCGCTTTCTCCCATTAAATTTAAAGCATGTGTCATTTCTCAAGGCTTTCTCCTATTAACTAAAGGAAAAATTGAAGGGCTAAAGACTGAATCTAAAGTAGCTGAACTTCCATAGGATAGGATCCCCCAAACTCAAGGCTTTCTCCCATTAATTCAAGGCAAACTTTAAGGCCTAAAAAATAAACCTAAAGTGGCTGAACTTCAATATGATTTTAGTTTGTTTGAACTTCCATAGGATTTTAGTCTGTCTGTTGAGTGTTGACTTCTACAAGTTCTAACGACATAATCTGTAAAGGGCCAGGTAGCCTCTGGATATCATCTTTTCTGAAAGGTGACATATCTAGTAAATGCCCCTACAGTCAATCTATGGAACAGATCTAAATAGAAGTTCTTCATTTTAATATCCATAAACCGCTACCACTTTAAGGCAACCATGTACATGTGTCATTTCTTCGATACATGTGTCAATTCTCCCATAAACTCTTACGCAAACATTAAAGCATGTGTCATTTCTCAAGGATTTCTCTCATAAACTCTTAGGAAAACTTTAAAGCATGTGTCATTTCTCAAGGCTTTCTCCCATTAATTTAAGGAAAAATTTAAGGCCTAAAAAGTGAACCTAAAGTAGCTCAAATTCCATAGGATAGGATCCCATTAATTCAAGGAAAAATTTAAGGCCTAAAAACTGAACCTAAAGTGGATGAACTTCCATAGGATTTTAATTTGTTTGTTGAGTCTTAAATTCTACAAGTTTTAAAGGAGTCTGTAAAGGGCCAGGTAGCCTCTGCATCTCATCCTTTCTTAAGGCACGTAAAGGGCTAGGTAGCCTCTCGATCTCATCCTTTCTTAAGGCATGCCATTTCCAGATGTGATTTCTACCATAAATTTTAAGGAAAACCATGCATGAACCATGTAAACTTTAAGGCAAATCTCCCTTAAACTCTAGGCAATGAAATATTTAATGCATCTCATTTCTAGATGTGAATTCTAACATAAAATTTAATTCAAACTTTAAGATAAACCATGCACATGTCATTTATCTCATGCACATGTGTCATTTCTCCCATGCATTTGCAATAAATGTTAATTTAATATATTTTATTGAATTTGTTTTTTTCAGGGATAAAAAAAACCCACTAAATATGGTTGAAAAATGGACATTATGCATAGATTTTTTTTGCTATTCCATTCCAGGGAAAGCAATGATTACATATGTGCTTTCCAATATTGCGACTAGCAAGGTCGTCCAAAGGAAAATGAATATACTGGGAAGAAAAACAAACAACGAGGCATATTATATTGCTTTGATAGAAGGCTTGGGAACAACTAGGGAATATGGATCAAATGGAATTGTAGTTTTCACCAATTCTGAACTTGTGTGCAACCAAATGAAAGACATGTACCAAGTTAAGAAGGAGAGGCTAAACCAACTGTATGGAAAAGAAAACAATATTGTTAGCCAATTTCAATTTTTTAGTATAAGACATTGTACAAATTTTAATAAGATGTCTACTGATATATTGCGTGGGGCAACACAAATGTAGGATTCATCTATCAAAGATGAATTAGAATTTTACGGGGCAATGCCAATGCAAGATTCATCTCTCAAATATGAATTAGTTTTGAGACGATCTTATTAAAAAATTCAATATTCATCTCTCAAAGATGAATTAGTGTTGAGACGCTATCCTTCAAAATTGATTGATGGAAATTGTAACATATCTTGGATATGTGTGTAATTTGTACTTATAAATGCGTCTTTTTTAATGACCATGTGTTTTTTTCAATTATATACCAAGTGTGCTCCCACCACACCATTTAAAGTGCAAGTTGGTGAACTTCACATTTGCACCAAGTGGTGAACTTCACATTTTTATAAAATTAAAATGTGAGGACTTCAACAAATTTTTGTTTAAATGGTGTTTCATGCTTCTTTTTTAATGACCATGTGTTTTTTTCAATTTTATACCAAGTCTTCTCCCACCATGTTTTCAATTATATACCAAGGGTGCTCCCACCATGTAAAGCGCAATTTGGTGAATTTAACATTTTTATAAATTTTTTTCTTAAATTGAGTTTCACACATCAATTAGTGCTTTGAAAGTTGTGTTTTACATAATTTGTGTACACTAAATTACATTAATTTTTTGAAATTTATTTTGAATTTATTTTAAGTATTAATTAAAAAAAATAAATGTAAATGTCCACTGTAGATATATATATCAAGGAGGATGAACGATGAAGATCAACATAATCCTATATCTCTACGAGAGAGAGGGATAAAGGATCAAGCGATGTTCATGGTATTTAAATATAATCTTAAATCTCGATACATATACATACATGTGTGTACATATGGAATTGATTTTTTTATCAATTTTGTGAGTTAAATTAGTTGTTAATAAGTTTCATTTTTTATTTTTTTAGGAGGTAGGAGGACAAGCGTGTCTACTCCATCAATGGAGCATGCCCATGGTTCACGCAATCGTGTATTTAATCAATGAATATGTACATGTATTTATATGTATGAATTTATTTTGAATTGATTATAAATTCATATTTTTTTATGAAGCTTCCCTCTCATCTTGTGAGGTTGGTGGTGGTACACATTCCCTTAGAGGGCCATCAATAAGTGCTGGTGAATTGCATGAAGGTGGTGATATGTATTCCCTTAGAGGCCAATAAATGGATGGTCGTGTTGGTTCTCAACCAACTGGTGGTCATTTTGGTTCTTAGTAGGGTCATTCGGTTCTCAACAGTCTTAAGGTGGGCAAGATTCTAGCCAACCATATCGAAGTGGCCATCAATTTGAATATTATTTTCATTCAATTTGTTCAAATTTGTTTACATGTGTTTTTTTAATATACAAAATTTTATATATTTATGCAGAGGCTGAAAATGCTGCTCCAAATGTTGCTAAAAAAAGACGTAGGGAAGAACGTGTCATTCAAGAAGAAGGTTGTACACCAATCACGACTTATCCGTCCGACATTTCTGATATACCTTGGGAAATAAGCATGCAGCAATGCACCTTACAAAGGTGTCAACATCTTCATGAAAAATTGAAAAGAGATCTCTTGGCTTTGAATCTTCCTGATGAGAGTAGACAAAGCTTGGAAATAGTTACACACTCTTTAAGTGGACTAGTAGATGTGTACCTAAATTTTGGGCCAACCACTGATACTTTTGTAGAAGTGATGAGAAAAGAAAGGAAAAAGTGATGGGTCCTGATACATGGGAGGTTGTTAAACAAAGAGTTACAATAGAAATGGTCAAGTCTATGTTTAATTTCAAAGAAGGGTCGAAAATAAAGATGTTGAAGGTGCAATATTTCAAGCACCCTGATATGGCTCACTATTTGTATGATAGACAACTTGCGGCCTATGGAAGACTCCCATGGAACGACGAGGTTCCGCTTTATTTTGCAAAATTATTTTATGCAGAATTCTTTTTGCAAATGAAACCCAATTAGAATGAACTTCCTTATGAATTTTTTGGTCTTGGGAAAGGTCGATTGTGTGACCATAGGGGCGCTAGGCGTGATGTTGAGTTTCCTCGCCCTGAACCACCATTGTTTAGTAGACCTCTTCGTGTCGAAACTTTGCGGTCAGAGATGGATGCCACTTCTCAAATTATTCGAGAAGCAAGGGATGTTATCATTGACAATGTTCACTGTGGATTGGGTGGAGTCGATGTTTGTCTGAATCGACAAAGAGCACGTGATAATGTATGCACTAATTTTGTGTATTATACAGATGAAGAGATTGACAACATGAGTGTTGAAGATCTCAAAACATATACAAAGAATTGTCGAAATGGTTGGCATTACCTAATTTTTCATGAGCAAGAGGGCATGGGAACGATATGTGTTAATGGTTAGGGTGATTATTTTAACACATGTACAATTTGTAATTAATACATATATATTCATACATTTATTTGTATACATTAATCTAACAAAAATGTATCATTATATCTTAAGACCATTTGCAGTTGTTAGGCTTGATGAATGAAGAAAATGTTAATATCACGGTCGGAGCCTCTAGTTCAAACAATCAAGATGGGTCTCACCATCAATCATACAATCAAGATGGTTCTCACCATCAAGATATGTTGGCAAATGTTAGTGTTTTTTAAGTGAACACATGATGATATACAATTATTTTTTATCTATTATTATATAAATCGAAACATGATGAGATATTTTTAAAATAAATAATTGTGCACACAAGTACATGTATATATAATAAAATGTTTTAAGAGATTCCGATTCCGTCCGATGTTTTTGGGATGGCAGTACCTTCTTATTCCTTGGGAGATGTGCCAAATCCACCATCACAAGTATGAACAAATTTTCACTTTTAAATATGTTTTTAAGTTATATATTTGACCTCAAAAAGTTTCATTAAAAAATGAGATATATCTAGATCTTGAGTTATTTTAAATTTTTTGAATTTTAGGTTTTCAGAGATTTTCTTTCCGAGCCACTTTTAGGAGATGTGCCAAATCCACCAGCACAAGTATTCAATTTTTCACTTAAATATATATGTTTTTAAGTTATAAGTTATGAATCGAAGTTTAAAAGATTTATCATAAATTTAGATCTAGAGATCTTGAGTTATTTTAAATTTTTTGAATTTTAGGTTTTTGGAGATTTTCTTTTGGAGCCTCTCTTAGGAGATGTGCCAAATCCACCAGCACAAGTATTCAATATTTTAGCCCCAAGGGTTAGCTCAATCGGTGGAGTCCGCGCTTGAAGTACTCCCCGATTGGGAGGTCCGAGGATCAAATCTCGTTGACACCCGCGGGGTTAGGCCTCAGTGTAAGGCCCGACAGTAGATCCCCCTGGGAGGATGTACTGTGATTTATTAAGACCCTGGATGTAGCCAGTACGTGTGTGTGGGCACATAGGAAAGTGAACCAGTCGGAAAAAAAAAAAAAAAAAAAGTATTCAATATTTTATTTAAATATATGTTTTTAAGTTATAAGTTATAAATTGAATTTCAAAAGTTTTATTACAAATTGAGATCTAGATCTTGAATTATTTTATACTTTTAAATTTTTTGAATTATAGGTTCCTATAGGGGATTTCTTTTCTCCACGGACTCTGGCAATGGAGTGTATGATGGAGATAGGAACATCCACACCATTTCAACCATTTGAAGAAGTTGTCCAACTTTTTTTTTAATATTATTAAAAGTAATTTTATATATACATTTTCATTTGAAATTTTTTAATATATATATATATTGTATAGTTTACTGTTGAAGATGTTCCAGTGGGGAAAGTTTTAGTAGACGAGCAACAAATGGAGAGGGAACCTCATGAGGTATTGCATGATTTTTTTTTTTTACATTTTGTTTTTTTACATGAAGTTCGATATATTCTCACTCAATTTTAAAACATTAAATTTTAATGTTTGTACACATTTTGTACAAGCTCCCCATGCTTCGCAAGATAGCTCGAGGATCATGACTTTGCTAGGAGAGAAACTACATCCATCTGTATTTTATGGATGATGCACATGCATGTGAAACATTATATTTTCAATAGATTTAGTCTTAAATTTATTTATTTTTATATAGTCTTATCCAGCTGATGTCTTATATAACTTGATACTTGATACTTGATACTTGTGAGATCTACAAATTTTGGACATATTTTATGTGAACTACATTTGGTACATGTGAATGTGATATAATGTTTTGTTTTTATTGGATCTAGTTGAACTACATTTGGCACATGAAGTAATATTCTGATCTATAATGTTTTGTTTTTAAAACTCAAGTTTTGGATGATTGAACTACATTTGGAATGTGATTACATGATATAATGTTTTGTTTTTAAAATTCAAGTTGTCGTTTTCCAAACAAAAAAAAGTTCACATGAATATATATGTACATGTAGAAATGATTTAAGAACATGTTTGAATATATATGTTAAAACGATTGATGTGAAATACTTATATATATATATATATATATATATATATATATATATATATATAAACAATCATAAGATTCTAGGTCTTGTTAGATGTGTCAAACAATCATATAATTTTAAAATTGCATACTATAATGTATATATATCCAATACGTGCAACATTTTTCATCAATGCATGTATAGAAAGGCTACTTTTAGTTAATTGCATTCTAGAACATATATATCTAGTATGTGCAACATTTTTCATCAATGCACATAGAAAAGCTACTTTCAGTTAATTGCATTCTAGAACATATATATCTAGTACGTGCAAAATTTTTCATCAATGCACATAGAAAATCTCCTTTCAGTTAATTTCATTCTAGAAAATATATATTATCCAGTACTTGCAACATTTTTCATCAATGCAAATAGAAAATATACTTTTAGTTAATTGCATTCTAGAACATATATATCCAATACGTGCAACATTTTTCATCAATGCACATAGTAAAGCTACTTTCAGTTAATTGCATTCTAGAACATATATATATCCAATACGTGTAACATTTTTCATCAATTCACATAGAAAAACTACTTTCAGTTAATTGCATTCTAGAACATGTGTATATCTAGTACGCACAACATTTTTCATCAATGCATGTATAGAAAATCTACTTTCAGTTAATTGCATTATAGAACATATATATCTAGTACGTGCAACATTTTTCATCAATGCACATAAAAAATATACTTTCAGTTAATTGCATTCTAGAACATATATATCCAGTATGTGAAACATTTTTCATCAATGCACATAGAAAGCTAGTTTCAGTTGATACTAGTGTCCATGTACCAAAACAATGTGAATGTGCAAACAATTGTACATATAACATAACAAGGCAGTTCAATTTTTAGTTGAGTTCTGGAAGTTCTAAAACATGAATCCAAAGAGAAGAAATTGTTGGGCAGTTCAAGGAATGCCATCTTCAATGATCCGTTCATGATTTGATTTTGACATTTTCCATTTCTTAATTTTCATTGTTTTCTTTGATTGAACCTCTATCAACTTTATGTGTGCTGCACACACCAAGTGACTATTTTGAAAAATTATGACATCAGGTTCATAGTCTTAAAAGTAAAAAAAATCCCCACTTTGATTAGTTTGTCTGAAAAAATAACCTTTCAGTATAATAGACCGTCTATCATATTGAAACCCGTGATCATTATAGTTTTCTAATAATTTCATCTTTCATTTAGTGCAACACATAAAATAATACTTCACATTTTCATCATTGATAGTAGGTGCAATTACAACAAAAACATCTCCAGCATAATAAAACAAACTTATATTTACTTAAATTTAGATCATAATTAACATGAAAAATTAACTTTAAAATAATTTTAGTATCTGTTTCTAGATCTCTATCATTTGAAAGAAATTCAAATGTTACCTTCTCTAAGAAGATCATAAACTCGATCACCATCAGATGATATTGTACTCTCCTCTGATTGCATTTCTTCAAAAATTGCAACGAACATTTCCCCTTTGTATTTAGCTCTGTATGTTTCCAATCTTTTACATGCATTTTGTTTTCACAAAAATCATTGGATTCTGTGTTGTCTATGCAAACATGACAAAAACAAGAATAATTTCTTTTATCCAATGCAAACACATTTGTGTACAACTTTGTTTTAATTGAATGCAATTTTTGAGTCCCTTTTATTGTTTCAACATCATTTCCAATCGATCTATCTACATCTTGGACCCCAATATGCCAAAAAAATATATATGTAAAATTCAAAGAAGAATGTAAATATGATATCAAAATACCATCAAAGATAATCATTGTGATAAATGTACACTATTTAAAATAGGATATCTAATAAAAGTTAAATTGAATGTACCTTCACACTTCCCTCGATCGGTTAGTCTCATGGCTTAGTGCATCGATGCACCATTGAAAAAATTGTATGCGTCCACAAGTTGTTTTGCAGAGGGGTCCATTTGATATCTTCGAAGTGCTCATTTTATGCATGTCCTTGCATCGTCATGTTCTCCTTTTCCATGACCAGTCTCAAAGAAATTCCAACAATGTTTAATGCAAGTTTTCATGTGAAGACAACACAACCAAAAGAATGATCGTGAAGATTTGAATTGACCTACGCATCCATCTGACCATATCCAATGTTCATTCAATTTTATTCCATGCCTTTTCAAGGAGTCATAAATCTTTCCAAAATAGTGTTGTACAAAATATGTATCATGTGTATGATCTTCACTGATATAAAAGTGATATTCTTTAATAACATGCTGATTTTCACTAGTGCTTTTTATATGATCAACATTTTGTTCAGCATGTCTATATATAATATGGACGAGCATGGATACTTGGTCAGAATGATGGTATTCACTCTGAATTTCTTTTTGTGGAACAAATGTCTAGTTTTCTGCAAAATCAATTACTGACAAAATGGTCCCTGGTGGAAAAAATTCATGGGATTTTTTGAATTTCAAGTCCTGCTATCGAGCTCTATGGGAATGCTTGGTGTATTTATAAATTTTTGCTTCAAACTTTCTCAAAAAATCTATCACACAATTTTCTTCTTACTGTAATTCAATTCTTTTAGCACTATTTGAACCTTGAATCGATGTATGGATATATTCATATCTCTTCCATTTCACTTTCATGTTGGACAATGATTGATCATTTATATCAATACTATATTTGTTTTGAAATTTAGTCAAATTCCCACAATCATCGCATTTTTTACCACAAACACATTTCTTTTCGTAAAATAATTCATCGCTTTCTCTTCCACCTAGAATTTGAGATATGAAATCACGGATAGTGGAAGGAGGAGGTGAATATTTCCAAAATATTCTACCAAAATTAAGGAATGTGTCATAATATAATTGAAATTCCACATGATAACGACAACAACAAGTGTTGCGTACGGTGATAGGTTTTACATACCATGGTTTTTGTTGCAAAAAAACACTGATTGAGACATCAATTTCATGATTCTATTCTTTGAACTTGTTGAACAACTCTATTTGAGTGGTGTCCAAGAAATGTTTTGAATGTTTTTTGTACTGATTTCGTGCTATTTTTCTTTGCATCACATCCCTTGCATTTGGCGAAACATGTGATTTTTTCTTCCAATATTCATATATTGTTTTATTAACATTTTCTCCAAGTCTATATTTGTATGGTTGCCTACAAATAGCTCTCTAACAAGCAAGTTCATCATTTACATCTATTTGCAACCGAAATTTCTGATGTTTATGCAAAGTTTTTCGTGAGGTTCCTAATTCTCGTGCCATAGATTTTACCAAGTGATTCTCTTTAGTACTTGATGAAACTACTGCCATATGTATTTCTCTACGTGCAACTGATTTTTTTTTCTGTCTAGATCTTCTAATTGAATTTATAGCACTATTTATATTTTATATCACATTTTCCTTCATTTTTTATCTTTTTTTTTTAAATTTTCGAATACCCAATAAAGTCATAGCCTCTTTTAATTTCCCTAATGATAGGAGACCTTTCAAAATTTGGGCTTGAACTGCCACATTTTTCTTTATCAAGTATGTATCAAAAATGCGATTAACACGATATCGTATAACATGGTCAACTCTTTTATCTCCATATGTGTGAGTGTCAACATTTTTTAACATCTCATCATTGACATTGATTTCATCTATACATATTCGAATTAATACGACATAATAAGTTTACATATTCAATAAATAAATAAATTAATAAATATGTATAATTTCAATAATACGTGCATGTGTTCAACATATATATATATATATATACTTGGTAATTGAATTTCTTCACTTGAATTTCTTTCAACATTTTCACCATCTTCAATCATTGGTTCAATATCTCTTCCACTTTCTCTTTCAAAATTTTGTATCTCATCATCAATGTTTTGAGGAATATCTCTCTCTATTTACATTGCAAAATATTTTTTAAATTACTTCATCATATAAAAAAGAAGCTTCACATTTTACACTAGGAGAATTTTAAATATCAAATTCATAATATTTACATTTACATACCTGCTTCAACTTCTAGTTGAGGTTGATTTTCCCTTTCAATATTTGAGAGTGCTTCTCTCTTTCTTTTGCGAGATTCTCTCCCATGTTCTCTATGTTCCTCAGGGTCTCTTGTTTGATCATATTTTCTCGTGCAATTCCTTTGATTTCCACAATAATAGAGTATGAAGTTCAAAAATTTTCCTTCAAAAATTTAGACAAAATCTCAATTAGAAAAAACATCACAAAATATTTAATTTAAAAAAAACTCATTTTAAATTTTTTGCAAAAAATACACACTTCAATCCAAAACACTTACTTTAAAAAATATGAGAAAAAAATGTCTTATAAAAATGAAATGAAGCTCAAAATATTTCCTTCCAAGTCCTGCAAAAAAATTTCATTTAAAAAGTTAGACAAAAAATCATTATAAAAGATTTACTTCAACCCAAAACACCTACTCTAAAAAAATGTCACCTCAAAAAATACCTCCAAAAAATGTCCATTGAAAATGAAGCCCAAGTTCTTAAAATTGCCACTTAAAAAAATACCTCCAAAAAGGCTCTAAAAAAATATCACTTTAAAAAATACCTCCAAAAAATGTCCTTTGAATATTATGACTAAAACGAGTCCTTTCAAAATTAAGTCCAAAAAATGTTTTTGGGAAATTAAGCCCAAAAACCTCTAAAAACAAAATACATCCAAAAAAATGTCCTTTGAAAATTAAGCCCAAAACCTCTAATAAAATTAAAATTAAACCCAAAACTTCTAAAAACAAAATACCTTAAAAAAAAACAATGAAATTAAGCCCAAAACTTCTAAAAACAAAATACCTTAGAAAAAAAACAATGAAAATTAAGCCCAAAACCTCTAAAAACAAAATAACTTCAAAAAAAATGAAGCCCAAAAAATGTATCACATACCTCCAAGAAATGTCCTTTGAATGTTATGCCAAAAAGAGTCCTTAAACCCAAAAAAATCCTTTGCAAAATAAAAAACAAAATAACTTCAAAAAAAATGAAGCCCAAAAAACATCCAAGAAATGTATCACATACCTCCAAGAAATGTCCTTCTCCAATAAATGTTCTTTGAATGTTATGACAAAAAGAGTCCTTAAACCCAAAAAAATCCTTTGCAAAATCAGACCAAATGAAGAAATGTGCGAAATTGAATGCGAAAATAATGAATCTGTTTACGTAAACTTATATTGCTACGAAATGTGTTTTTGGAGGGGCTTCGTTGAATTTTCCGGCCGATGGAGAATCAATTAAAATTTCAGCCGAAATTTTGTAAGAAATTCGGTCGAACTTTTGTGTCATAAGAATTGACGGGCCGTCAAGGAAAAAAACAATTCGACCGAACTAACATGTCTGTAATTACGGAGAGCCAAGCTCTGAACACATTTCTTCAACTTTTGACTAATTAAACTCCATGAAACTTTCTGAATTAATTGTCAGAACCAAGAGAAGCATTTGCTGAATTCAATCTACTTTCAGAAAATATAACTTAATTTTAATTAATTTTGTAATAAAACGGGTGTAAACAATTTCTGACGGTCATTATGATTAAGTAAAATCAATATTTTGTATCTTTCAAAATACACTATAAAAAAATTGAAAAAATTATGGTGCATTATATTGGTCCTTCCTCTATAATGGGTAGTTTTTAGATTTTTAGTTTATAAATTATATGTTGAGAAATTTCATGCGTCCCGAAACATATTCAAAATATGCATTTTTTTCATATTGGATCAGATCAAAAAATTGTAGTAATTATGATATGCATCAGTTAGTTTCGTAAATATAACGAAACCGAAGCAGACTCTGTCTAGATTGTTGTAACACATTTTGTTTCTCAAAGACACGAAGTTTTCAAAGAATACATCAGTGCGTATTAACATGAATTTTTATGAATCCTTTGATTGTTAAAAAACACACACTCAAAGAAACACTAAGTTAACATATCAAATGTGTATAAAAAATTCCAAAAAATAAGTAATAGAAAGCTAATAAAAATTTTGACAACTTTTATTTTTATCACAAAATGAAATTCTAAACATAAATTTTTTTTTGGCTTGCAAAAATTTGAAGAATAGAAAAAAATGAATTTTTTTTTCTCAAAAAAGGGCAAAAAGTGTAACCCAACTTCACATTTTATATATTAATATATTATAAATAGTAATATAGAGTAATAGTCCCCAGATGTGAGTGACATGACGTGAACGTGCGAAGCCATTTCTTCCCAAGCATAGGCTGACGAAGTTTTGCATTGCCAGCTCTAACCTGATGCAGAACCTCCATTCAGCAATCATTCACATAAGCACCTTGATGCACCTGATCTTCTGCCATACATTGAATCACATGCAACCCCAAGTGAACTATGCCCAACTCGCATATGCGAGCGTGCCACAAAATCACATTGCATCTGCGCTTGTGCCACAGGTCTTCAAAAGGCACGGTCTCTCCTCATTCTGTCATCCCCATGCTGCTCCAGTTGGCCTCCAAAGCCTTCTTCGTCCCCTCCCTTGCCATTTTGTTGTTGCCTCAGTTTCCCCGCGTGCCCATGAGTTGTGCGCTCTCCCTCTTATGCACCACCATCTTTGGTGCTAGCACATTGGGAGCCTCTCCCATTTGTTTTCCTTCATTGTGCGCTCCCCGTAGTGTTCCCAGAGCACCCAGTGGCCTACGGACTTCCACTTCCTCCGATTCCCACCCCATTACCCACACTTTAAAGTAATTTCCTCGCCTTCCCGCCGCCTCTGCGTGCCCCCCATGGCTAAATAACTCTCTGTTGTGCACCCCATTGTTGTTATTTTTTGATGCATGCTCCCCTATTGAGTACGTCATCGCTCTTGGTCTAACCTCTCCCTCTCTGTTGGTTTACCCCCCGCTGGCTCGCATCGGGCGCCAAAGACCATTAGGGGTAGCCAAAGAGGTGCGTTCTCGGGTCGCCATCAACGCAGCCTGGACCACCGTTTGGAATCCATTGAGGGCTCCTCTTCTAGAAACCATGACAGGGAAGCACCATCACGGTCTAAGCGCACCCAGGAGGAGATTGCCTTAGCTCAGGAGAACGAGAGACGGAGAAGAGGAGCGGGGAAGTCACCATTGCGCACTGCGAGCAACCTCATGAAAATTCAAGCCTCTCCCGGTTCAAGAGGCCTCGGGGGAGGACACAGATGTGTGGATCATGGACTCGGACGAAGTCTGGACGTGAGTTCCTGACGCTGAGTACCCAATCGCTCCCATATTTTGCACACCCACAAACAAAGCCCCTGCGTGTGCCTTCCATTTAGGAGGAGGCCATTGTGCAGGAATATGGATGCCCCCTCGAGGAGGAGGACCCTCCTACTGAGGATGATGAAGGAACACCATGACTGCGCGACTGCTCGACTCTTTTCTATTTTCTGCTATTTCAGCACATACTACAGATCTTTTGTTTTTATATGTGTCACACACACTTTATAAATATTGACTGTTTGATGCTATTAAGGGGCTAGTTTCATCCTGGGAGGCAACTCCAAACCTGCGCTATTTTTCAAGCCTCTAAGACTGGGATTGGTTAAGCACTGCTTACCATCTCAGGCCAATGCGTATGTAAAGTTCTCTTTTGATCTAATATAGTTTAGTCTAACTTATCAATATATATATATATATATATATATATATATATATATATATATATATATAAAATAAATTAGATATACTAATATATATTTCATTGTAAAATATTTACACATTATAATAATTATTTTTTTATATTTGATAATTATTATAATATAATTGAACTAAATTTAATAATAATATTATTATATTTTGATTATAACCCATTATAATAATAAAGAATTTATTAATAATAATATAATATTTAATATGTAAATGATCTATTTTATATATAAAACATAAATTAATATATAATATATTAAATGTTTTTTTTTTCACTGAAAAAATCATATATTACTATTTCATTGGAATTAAAGTATATCACTTTGTAACCACGTCATTTTTGTTAAGTTTAATTTTTTGTGGAATATAAAAGTTAATTTGTGGTTGGAGTGACATTGGGCAACGGATAGGCATCTGAAATATTCGTGACAAAGGAGTGGAACGTTTTTTTAAGTTAATCATGAAGATAAGGTGAAAAGATGGTGTGTCCCAACTTTACTACGGAGATCAGAGGAATCGAATGAATAATCCCACTGGCCAATTCCAAAAAGTCGGTTCCACGTTTCATTCCGCACGTTCAACAATAAAAGCTTTATTTGGTTAGAGAATCATGTGTCAAATAAATAAATTTGATTTAAAAAAATAAATAAAAATATATGTAATGTGAAATATTAAAGAATATATTTGTGTGTTTTTTTTAGTGGGAGGCAACAATGTTGTAATAAAATTTTAGATAATAAAAAAAATTATAATGTTACTTTAATTAGAAAGTCATAAATAAAAGTTGAAAAATAAGTAATAAAAATAATACATTAATTGAAATTAATTTTTATTATATTATATTTTTGTTTTTAATAATAAAATTACAAATTATATATTTAAAAGAAAACTATAATATATTATATTTAAATATATTTAAACCGTTATACTTTTATATTTATATAAGGAGTATATATTGAGAACACTCGTTTGGAGTATGTTTTAAAATTATTTTTATTTGGTTAAGGGTTTGCTTTTTTTGAACATAAGGAAATAGGTTAATGGTCTAAGATCTAGAGGCATCTCTAGAGAGTGAAAGCTTTCCCTTTATGGGTCATTAGTATGCCATTTCAGGTGGCGTAGTTGTCCTTGAATAATATTGATGATTCAACTTGCATTCACGGATAATATGCAAGGATAATTGTCCTCGCTTTTGGCTTAACAACTAAATTTTGATAAATTTTTCCATTGTTAAAAAAAAAATTATATATATATATATATATATATATATATATATATATATATATATATATATATATATATATTACAAATAAGAATAATAAAATAATAAAACATACTAAAGAAAAATGCAACATTCATATGTTTTTAGCTATATATACTATGAAGGTTTTAATAAAATTCAAAATAAAAATATTAAAATATACATTTAAAAAAATATAAATAATAAAATACATTAAAAAATAGACATAAAATATAAATAAAATCTTATAAATTAAAATAATGATGAAATCATCATATTTTATAATTTTATATTTAAAAATTAGTTAATAAGTGTACAAAAATTTAATCCTTACCATCTATATATCTTAAACATACACATTATTAATAAATAAATAAATAAATTATATGATAGTAATTTTAAAACTATTTTTTAAAAGTTCACTAAACCATTATCGTCATCAATATTTTAATAAAATTAAGGTTAGGCTAGTAATAATAAGAAATCAAATAAATTACTATATATATTACTAAAACTTATTTAATAAAAAATAATAATTCAATAATATTTAAACTTTTAACTTATATTACTTAAATCAATAATTATTTAACTCTCATATATATAAATAAAACTATTAAAAAGAATATATATATATATATATATATATATATATATATATATATATATATATATATATATATATATATATTAAAACTTACTTAATAAAAAAATAATAATTCAATAATATTTAAACTTTAAACTTATATCACTTAAATCAATAATTAATTAACTCTCATATATAAATAAAATTATTAAAAATTATATATATGGTTTGATCACAACATACCCCAATATTATATTTGAAAATAATATCAAAACATATCCTCAACATGTACAATGTTATAAGAATTCATATAGGTTAATAAATTATAATAGAAAATTGACATAAATAAATTTAAAAAATGACATCAAAACATCTTCACATTTGTTAATGTTAATAAATTATAATAGAAAATCGAGAAATTTTATAAGATTTCATCATATATGTTTAATGTTAATAAATTATAATGGAAAAATGACATAAATATTATATTAAAAATTGGTATCAAAACATCTCAAAATTTGTACAATGTTATTAGATTTCATATATGTTAATGTCAATAAATTATAATAGAAAATTGACAAATTCTATTGGTTGAAAGGAATATCCTTTCGAGCTAATGATAAGGTTTAAATGAGTTAGAATAATAAATGTCTTCGCATGCGATGCACTATAGTGTTGAATATCTTAGTGTTAAATTGGAAAAGTAAATGACGTTGTAGCGTAACAAAAACAAATTCATCGAGTATAATGAGCAATTACGTTTAACTAAATCATTGAGGTTGAGTGAAGTTAAACATAGTTCACCCTAATAAATAATGATAAATTTAATGTTTAATATATTTTTAGTATTATTTTAAATGTTTAATTTAAAAAAATAATTATTATTATTATATTATATTTTAATAATATTTATAATAATTTTAATATGGTTTATAATTTAATGAACAATATATGATATCGTGATGTGTTAAATTATAAATTTGCAGTGCAGTGTAATGATTAACCAATGTCATCACAATATGTTAATAAATAACAAACAATATTAGGATATGATAAAAAATAAAAATGTAACAATGTGATGACTAACCATTATTATTATAATGTGAAAAACAAAAAATACCATCACAGTATGATGAACAACATTATAATGTGAAAAAATAAATGTTGTCACAATATGAAAACAAAAAATGACATTGTAATGTGCCAAACAATAGATAATGTCACAAATTTGTGATGAACAATAAATGACACCACAATAAATGTTGTTTCCATATGACATGGAAAACGTAAAGAACAATAAATGCCATCACAATTTAACGAACAACAAATAATGTCACAATGTAATGAACAATGTCATAACGTGACAAAAAATAAATGACATTGCAATACGACAAACAAAAAATGACATTGCAATGTGCCAAACAACAATTGACGTAATAATGTGATGAACAATAAATGTCATCGCAATGTCTTGAAGAATAAGAAATTTCACAATGTGATGAACAATAAATTCTATCGTAATGTGATGCACAACAAATGATTTCATAATGTGATAAAGATCAAAGGTCATTGCAATTAGACAAAAAAATGATGTTGATGTGACGAAAAAAGCCATTGACAACTATGATGGTCAACCTTGGTTGACTAAAGTCAACCGTAGTTAACCATGATAAATAACTTTACATAATAAATTTAATATTTAAAATAATATTCATATGATTTTAAATGTTTTAATTTTTAATATAGCTTTTATAATTGTCTTATAACATAGTAATATTAATATACTCTAACTTTATATCGTTTTCAACTTGATGAATACAAAATGACATTGCGACGTGTTAAACAACAAATGATGTCGCAATGTGATCAACAACAAAAAATGTTGCAATTCAATGACCAAAAAACAACATGGCAATGTGACAACCAAAAACATCATCGCAATGTGATAAACAACAAACAACATCATACTGTGACCAACATTGTTTTAATGCGAGGAAAAATAAATGTCACTAGAATAGGAAGAATAACAAATGATGTCACAATGTGTCGAACAAGTACAGATGATGATGCAATGCGACAACCAATAAACAACGTCACACGGTGATGAACAGTAAATGTAATCACAATGTGAAATAGAAAACATCATGAAAAACAAACATCATTGCAGTTTGATGAATAGCAAACAACATTGTAATGTAATGAACAATGTTGTAATGTGACAAGAAATAAATGTGTCGAATAAAAAAATGACATCATAATGTGACTAGCAATAAACATCATCACAATGTTATGAACATTAAACGTCACAATGTGATGAACAATAAAAGCCATTGCAATGTGATCACAACAAATGACATCACAATGTGATGAACAGTAAAAGTCATCACAATTAGACAAAAAAATGATGCACTACGAAAAAATAAGAAGTTATTGACATGATCCATGATAGTTAACTATGTTTAACTAATTCAACCATGATCTCCCCTTAGTTAATTGAGGTGAAACATGGGCAAACATAGTAAATAAATTTATATAATATATTTAATATTTAATATAATTTTCATATTATTTTAAATGTTCGAATTTTTGAAATTAATATAGGGTAAATGTTGTTATGTTATTATTGCATTGAGAGTAAATCTAGGGTTTTTTCGAAGTGTCGTTTGAGTTTTGGTGCTGACACTGGCAGGGAGCAGTGCCCTGCTCCAAGATCTGTGGCAAAGAGGGCTGGCCCTGGCCCAACGAATGGGAAGGCCGGGGGCCCCAGGGGCCCCTACTTTCAAACAAGTCACGGTTGACAAAGGTAAACGCCCGATGGAGGGAGTAAGGATCACGGGCTCTGATTCTGCAGTGAATAAGACAAAAGAGGACGGAAATACCAAGGTAAGCCCACCCCCCAACCAGCCTAAAATTATCAAAAGGTTACAGGAGCACGTTAAATCACATTCCACTCAGGAAACAAATCCTCCAGAAGAGGAAGCAGAAACCTAGAAAAATGGAGCAAATGGCAACCCCAACCTAAGCAGCTCTGATCCGAAAGGGTCAGCTGACGAAGAGGTCCAACAGAAAAACCAGGGTAGATGCAAGCCGAAGACCAAGGAAAGTCTCAGGGTGATAATCAACGATCCTGATCTGCAGGCCTATAGGGATCACATGACCATTCATGCAGTGATCTGCAAATTCATGGGCTTTTGGCCCAATGAAAATGCCATATGTCAATGGATCAAGCAAGTCTGGAAACCGCGGGGGGATGTGCAGTTACACCTGGGTGCCAAGGGTTTCTTCACAGTGGTTTTTTCCATTCTGGAAGACAAGGTCCGAATATTTGAGGGAGGACCTTATTTCTATGCCTCAGCTGGTCTCTATATGAGGCCTTGGAAACCCAAATTTGCACCGGAGCAGGAGACATTCATGCAGGCCCCTGTATGGATTCGTTTGTTCTCCTTGTCAACCGACTACTGGAGACAAGCGGCGCTGGAGCAGATAGGCAACACACTTGGAACCTTTGTTTGAGCCTCTAAAGCCACTCTCCAAAAAAGGTACACTTCCTATGCTCGGATCTGTGTTGAAATGGATGTATCTGGGGCTTTGCATGAAGGTTTGTGGCTGGAATATAGGGATGAGGTCTATTTTCAAACCATAGATTATGAGAAAATACCCTTCAGGTGCCGAAAATGCCATGAAAATGGCTATTTAATTTGGGAATGCCATCAAAACAAAATTTTTGAGAAGGCCAAGGAGAAGTCTAATCAGGCCTTGGATGGTTTTGTCTGACCTACTGGTAAACAATGGGCCAACAAGAAAACCCTAAGAAAAGTGAATGACCAGTTCAAGGGAACATTAAATACCTTTGAGGTGCTTGAAGAGGACCCCCATTCGGAAGAGCCGGCTAAGATCCCAGCCTCAGAGCAGGAAGCCATCAGAATAGCAGAGCAGAATACCCAGCCAAGGAAGCCGATCACGACTCATGAACCGATATTAGAGGCCACCTTTGAGAAAGACGAGGAAGGAGACGAGTAAATGGCCCTAAGTGAAATTGGCACAGAGGATCATGACTTAGGATATTTCCTTGAAAAAGAAGGGCTAGACCTCAACTCCTTAGTTGAGCAATAGAAACAGAAAGGAATTGACCAAATACTGGAGGAAGAAATTAACAGGGTCAACTATCTTTTCCTCTCAAGGCAAGATGCAGCATTAAAGGGTTTGAAATGAAGTCGAGGGGATACCAAAGGCCTAGGCATTAAGGTACAAAATCTCCACCACACGCAGGCTAGTCTCAAGCACAAAAATAAAAGGGGCAGAAGATCCAACATCGACGCACTTCAAGAGTTGGGTCAGATGCTGATCAACTCAGGTAAAATGAAAGCCCTCGAGGCTTTCTTTTTTTCCTCCTAAGCTTTTTTAATCATGAAAGTCCTCTCATGAAATGCAAGAGGGTTGGGCAGCCTAAGAAAACATAGGCTCCTAAAAAAGAATGTAACTCAAGAAAAACCGGACATAGTTTTCCTCCAGGAAACTAAATGTTCCCGACAAAAGCTGGAAGAACTAGGAAAACGCCTAGGAAGGCATATGAAGCACCTAGCAGTTGAAGGAATTGGCACTGGTGGAGGTTTGGCCATTTTTTGGACTCCTGGAACCCTTCATCTCCTTAATGCCGAAGCTACCAAGTCTTTGCTCTCCCTTGGATCTTAGGGGAAAAAGGCACCTTTTTATTCACAAATATATACAGTCCTCAATGACTGGAAGAAAAGTTATTGTTGCTGGAAGATCTCACCAAGTTACATCTTAGACATCCCAACTCCAAAGCCATCTACAGAGGGGATTTCAATATGATAACTTCTCTCGAGGAAAAGAAGGGAGGTCTGCGATCTCTTAACAGTGATGCAAGGCCCTTCGTCTCGTTCATTAGATCTGCAAACCTGGTGGATATTCATCCTCGGAATGACATCTTTACCTGGACCAAAAAAAAAGGGGGAGATAGACATATTGCTTTCTGGATTGATCACTTTCTAGTTTCCGATAGCATTCTTATGGAGGGGGCTACTGTTGATTCTGATATCCTCCCCTCCGAGGGCTCAGATCACTGGCCCAACACGCTGAATGCCACCATATTGGGTATGCCCAAAAACAGGCCTTTCCGCTTTGAAAGATTTTGGCTCACTCACCAGGATTTCTCTGCCAATATTAAGATGTGGTGGAAGGATCCCCTTGATGTTAGAGGAACAAAGATGTTCAAGCTCCAGGCCCGAATGAAACATCTAAAAACCAAGTTGAAAACTTGGAATCGTGAATTCTTTGGTAACATATTTGAGGACAAACAAAACCTGGAACGACAAATGGAAGTTATTCACAATAACTGGATTCAAGGAAATATCTCTCAGGACTCCATTGATAAAGAGAAGGAATTGATGCAAAAATGGAATGAAAGATGTAGCCAGTAAGAAATTTTATGGAAACAGAAATCCCGCATTCAGTGGCTGAAAGAAGGAGAGAAAAACACAAAATTATTCCATAGATCTGCCATGGATTACAGGTGTAACAATAAGATAACCAGGATTAAATATGAGCAAGGGAATGTCTTCCAATCACACCAAGAAATCACCTCCATTCTCAAAAATCATTTCAAGCTCATTGCAACAAAACCAAACTCTGACAGACAGGAGGCTATCAGTGCAGTAACCTCGTCCATCCCTAAGCTGATAACAGAAGAGGAAAACAGAGCTTTGGACAGGCTAGTATCCCTTCTAGAGGTGGAAGATGCAGTCAAAGAGATGGCCAATGGGAAAGCCCCGGGCCCAGATGGTTTCACCATTGATTTTTTTAAAGCTTGTTGGGATGTGGTCAAGCAGGATATTTGGGAGGTGGTTGAGGAGTCCAAACTTTCCTCCTCCATTCTCAAATCCCTGAATTCCACCTTTATTTCTCTCATTCTCAAGGAAGAAGGGGCTTGTACCCCTTCCAAATTTTTGCCTATAGCGCTCTGTATTGTATTGTACAAGATTATATCAAAGGTTATGGCCAACGGATTAAAACCCATACTTCCTTTGCTTATCTCTGAAGAACAGTCAGGTTATGTGGAGGGAAGGAAAATTATGGACAGCGTCCTTTTAGCTCACGAAATGGTCCACACTCTTCAATCCCTAAGGAAAGCTGGTATGATCATACAACTGGACCTCTCAAAAGCTTATGACAAGGTCAGTTGGAGTTATCTAGAAGTTGTGCTCATTTCTTTTGGTTTCAGTCCAAGATGGATTACATGGATCCTAGCTATGGTAAAGTCTCCTAGCTACTCCATTCTGGTAAATGGAGTCCCTTCTGAGCCTTTCCTTCCCTCAAGGGGCATTTGGCAGGGGGATCCTATCTCTCCATTCCTCTTTGTTATCCTTATGGAAGGTCTCAGTCGACTTATCAAATCTGCCAAGGATAAGAACATCATAAAAGGTCTACAACCTCTGATCAATATCCTGGAAACTGCTCATCAATAGTTTGTTGATGACACCATGCTGCATGGCACGCCCACAGTGAAGGAAGATAAAGTATTCAAATCCATCTTAAACCTATTCAGTCGAGCCTCTGGTATGGATCTCAACTTTGATAAGTCCTGTATTTTCTTTTTCAATACACACTTATCGATCCTGTTGACCACCGTATATTCGGGATTCAAAAGATGCAATTTACCTTCCAAATATTTGGGCATACCCCTAATCTGGACAAGCCATGGCAAAGGCTAATCGGGAAGGGTTACTCTCCCGTGCTAGAGGATAGATGCAATCACCGGACCAATCGAGTCCTCAATTTTGTTGGTCGATTGGTGTTGGTTGGTCGATTGGTTATGACAAAGACAATCCTCCAGGCCATACCCCACTACATGCTCTCGATTCTACTCCCAAGGGAGTACTTCAGAAATAAGATGCATCAATGGACCTTCCTCTAGTCCGGTAAAATGGGAAAACCCAATGGGTGCCGGTGGCTCCGGATCAACTATGCACCTAATAGCCTAGGAGGTCTAGGGTTGTAGGATCTGTGGTCGATCACCGTAGCCTACAGAGCAAAACTCGGTGGATATGGCTCTCGGAGCCTCACACTCCTTGGGCGAGAACCCGGAAAGCCAAATATGCGTAGCAATGGGGAAATGAGGAGCTCATCGAATGATCGAGGCCCCCGCAGCTCACCGATCCGGAATCTTGCCCAAGCTACCGTAAATATCATACAGATCACCGTTTCGGGAGCTTCGTAATGGTAACAATGCCTTGTTTTGGGAGGATGCTTGGTGACAACTCTCGAAGCTTCGAAGTTCTAACTCTCAACCACCGCAAAATGGTTTTGTGAATGCTGGTAAGCTAAAGGTCCATCAGTACTGGGAAAATGATGATGATTATCAGCATTGGCGGAAATGGAATCTAAACCCTCTCCCACCAGATGGGCACTTATCGGATCTCCTTCACTCCCTCAACACCACCTTAGGGAAAATAATGATACGGGCCATCAAGGGGCAGGATATTCTCCGATGGGGTAAGCTCAATGGGGGAACCTTCAATCTCAAGGAGGCCCGAACTTACATAGAAAACAGGGATAGTGAAGACAAGGTGGCCTGGTTTGCCAATGTGTGGGACAACAACCTTTGGCCTAAGATTAAAACTTTTCTCTGGCTCCTTATGAATTGGAAAATTCTGACATGGGAGAATTTAGTGAAAAGAGGGTTCTCAAGACCTTCTAGATGCCCCTTATGTAAGGAGCAGGAGGAAACGATGAACCACTTGCTCAATGACTGTGCCTGGATCGACAACCTATGGGACTAGATAAAAAGTATATTCAAGCAAACTGACCGAACCAGGAGTTCCATTCAAGATAGTATCACCAATTGGCAATTGAATTACTCCAATAGCAGCATGGTTAATAATTTATGGAGGATGAGCCCTGGTTTCCTGGTCTGGACGGTTTGGAAAGAAAGGAATAATCGCATATTTCATAAACATGGTATCAGGCAGTTGGATGACTTAAAAACTATCATCATGCAGGGTTTGAAAGAAACAGTTCTTACCTGCTGCCAAACCGAGAAAGCCGACTCGTTATCTCCAAATGATATCTGCATCCTGGGGCTGTTTGGTATTTCTGGGTCGGCGGGGCTAAGTGCGTAGGAAACTCGCCTTTGGCCAACTCCATCCCCTTCGATCTGGCAAGCTCCTTCTCCAGGCTTTTGCAAGCTAAATTTTGATGGGGCCTCAAGAGGCAACCCTGGTCCAGTTGGGCTAGGAGGGGTCCTACGAGATGAGAAGGGAGAAATTATTCACATCTTTTGCAGGGAATTGGGCGAGGCTACAAATAATGAAGCTGAATTCGCCGCTTTGGAGCAAGGGCTACGAATTCTAATTCGTCTCGACAAAGGCTTAGCCATAGTGGAGGGCGATTCTCATCTAGCCATCAATGCAATAAGGAAAATACAGAATGGAACGAAGCCTGGCAAGGCTACGAAGCACTGTCGTCTGGCTGCTATGTCTGATCTAATTGCGGAGCACCTAACCTCTCTAAGCGACATAATTCTTCAGGCTGTGCATAGGAAAGCTAATGAGCTAGCCGATTGTCTGGCCAACAATACGGTTGATCACCCAGCGGAAATCCATGACACGTGCTGGAAGGAATTAACGCAAGATGAGCTTCTGGATAAGTGTGCAATCATATCAAGTAAGGACATCACTGGCGGCTCGAATGCGGAGGACAGCCTGCAAAGTATAAATCATGCATAGCATATGGAGATACCCAATATGTTTAATTATGTCAGGTGGCACTGGCAGGAAATGGCCTATGGTATGTTTTGGAAATGGCGACCTACCGTCTGAAAGGACAACTGCAGGTACAACCGTTACTTATGGCGGTTAATGTGGAGCCTTCGAGCATGTGAGAGGATCGCCCTTAAGGAGCGGATCTTTGATCGCTGCTCTGGCATCAGTGGTTGGATCAGACAACAAGTTGCTGGTTATTATGGCATTAAATGGCATTCAACTAGCTTATCATCCCCCCTTATGGCCTATCACTCTATTTATCAAGGAACCTGCTTTCTCCTGCTCATTCACTTCCAAGCTTTTAGGTGTCTGTGCTCTGGGCTGAAGTTCGGATATTTGGTTATCTGCAAACTCGTGGTTCTCTTCTATTTGCAATCAATGGCGAATCATAACCTCCGCAGTGTCAAAGCCTCGCAGGCCCTCAAGCGGGCCAAGGACTGTTATGAGACCTTTGTCTCCAAGAAGGGAAAGCATACGATTGATCTGCTTCAGGAGGAGGACGATAGGTCTAGAGCCCAAGTGGATGATATTGTTGTTAGCGAGGAGGTGGATTGGCTGGTCGATCCGGGGACGCCATCCATGCAGGCCACCCAATTTCTCCAGACCCAAGCAGTTGCTTGGCGAATGAAAACAATGCTCGTAAAGGCCATAGAGATGCAGGGAGCGGCCGTCAAGGAGACCTTCGCTACAACCTCCATGGCTTCTGCCAGGAACATTGCGAGGATGGACAAGCTCGAGATTTCCCTTAATTCTCTTATAGAAGAGCTCCGCATGCAAGCAAAAGCCTTGGACAATTTCGTTCGCCGCTTCGACCTATACCTATGCCACATCCTCAATGTCTCAATCGAGATCCCGACCGATGACTCTCACACCACCATAATTCGGCGCTTCAAGCTGCGGATGCTGCCGAAGGGTGCTGAAGAGGCTAGCCTAAGCGCTGCAGGTCAATCTGGTGCTTCTAATCCAATTCCATGATGCATGTTCATTCTGCCTGGTTTATTTCCTTTCTGTTAATAGTGTTTAAATACTCTGTCAACGGCCTTTATTCTGGTACTGGCAAGCTCTATTTTGTAAGCTCCTTACCCACCATAGGCAACCCTGCGTGGTTGGCCTGGTGGCTGTTTCTTTGGCATAATCCTTCTACAGGAGCTAAGTTTAGGTCTAGGCTTCCTTTGAGTATGCAGATGAACAGGCCTGAGAACCTCTATGATTCTCCAAAGCTCTCATGCCATTTTGTATCTATATGTAACTTCATTTTCTCTGTTTAATATATCACTGCTGACTTACAAAAAAAAAATGTTCAAATTTTTAATATAAATTTTATAATTGTATTATAACGTAATAATATAACTTTAACTTTATATTGTTCACAATTAGATGAACAATCAATAATGTTTCAATGTAATGAACTATGTCTAACAAGCAATAAATGGTGTCGTAATATAATTGACAATAAATGACACTGCAATGTGCCAAACAACAAATGATACCATAATGTAATGAACAATAGATATTATCACAATGTCATAAATAGTAAACAATAGCACAATGTAATGAACAATAAATGTCATTGCAATATAAGACACAACAAATGATATCATAATATGAGGAACATCAAACATTCCCGCAATTGAATAAAAAATGATATTGCAATGCGACATAACTATGTTTAACTAAGTTAACCATGATCTTCTTTAGTTGAATAAGATCAAACATAAAATAGGATCTGGCATGTGGGAAAGTGGGATCTGTTGGGGGCAAAGGGGCAGCACAGGGGTGTTGCTGGATTTGCTTCTTTCCTCCATTTTTCTCTTAAGGAAGGTTTGCTACCGATCCGTGCTAACCGAGGAGACCTTGGGCCCTTGATTTATACACTAGAATTTTGCCAGGTTTATCCCTTTTATGTCCATGTTTTTACCGAAAGGGCGGCCTTGATTTATACACTACAATTTAGCCAAGTTTATCCCTTTTTACGCCCCCAATCCCATATTAGAATTGATCGCAAAAGAAGATTCTGGCATATTTGGAGGATGGCAGTCGTAGAAACTTGAGAAGTGTCTACACGTTACTTTTTTTCTCCAGAGAAGTGTCTACACGTTACTTGCTATGCCTTTTCCCTAGAAAATGAGGAAAGAAAATAATAAAATTATGAAACTATGAGTGCGTTCTCTCGTTAAGAGGGACCCTCCACTGCTTCCAACCATTTGCTAGGTGGTGGTTATTTTGAACGTATGCGCCATTGAATAAGTGAATGCCCTTTCACTTTCTAACAACCATGGACTTTGGCTCATTCGGATGCGTGTTGAGTAAGAAGCAATTGTTGTTGAACAACAACTACAAGTCACGGAGCAATTAATTAATATCCTGATTACTTACGACTTGTTTTCGCAGCTCACTCTTTCCTTTCGTGAAAAGATAAAGAAGAGGATCCATTTTTGTCCTCATCTTTAAACGGGAAAGACATTTAGGGCCACCACCAAAGGCTAGCAAATGCATTTTTTCACTTTTCATGGAAAAATGGAGTTGTATTGTTTTCAATCAATAAAATTTGGTTAATTATAATAATATGTTTTAAGATTTTTTTTAATTATTATTATTTATATAAAAAATATTATTATTTATTAAAAATAATTTTTAAAATTTGTTATTAAAGTTAATAAAAAATAAATTTAAAAATTATTATTAAAATTAATAAAGAAAAAGTTAAGTAAGATATTTAACTCCTCACTATCAAACCCAGACATAGAGCCTCCCATACTTTACCCATGGCATAGTTTAACTTCATATAGAGCCTCCTATACTTTACCCATGGCATAGTTTAACTTCATGTTGACGAATTAGATGAAAGTGTACAAACTTAACCAACATTCAATAATTAGTATTGGTACTACGTGGAGGAGGGAGCGTACCTTTGGTATTTTCAACTTCAAAGTGAATGCTTCTTTTCATTTTATTTTGCTCGGTCCCTATCTAATGAATAAAGTGGAAGATGAGTGTTTGGTGGATATCACAAATGATATATCATTTAATACATTTAACCATATCAAAATTATTAATTAAATATTAACCATATAAAAATTATGAATTAAATGTTATTATATTTGTTGATTTAATGGTTATTGGATTTTATTATTATTGAAGTTATATTAATAGATCTGTTAGAATTAGACAAATAATTGTTAAATATCTTTATTTAAAAAAAATGTTGTAGTTCATATTTTAATCATATTAATGATGAGCAAGATTTTTAACCATGCTAATTAGCTGGTTGGTTGTGTGGAAGAGAATGATCTTTGATAACCCTTTAGTTTTTAGAATTAGACCTAAACTCTATGTCTCTTACTCAATGCTAGTTTTAGTTTGTTTTCCAAATTTTCCTTACATCTTGGGTATGTGCTCGTCTTCCAAATTTATCATCATATTTTTAGCATGCTTTAATGATAAAACATATTCAAAATAATTTGAGTTGTTAGATATAAATAAATTTTGAAGTATAAAATGATTATGTAAATATACTTTCCTTTAACTTAAGAATTCTTTTTAGATAAATTGATTCTTAAATGAAAAAATTCTATATGAATTCATGTCTTGGATTTTGAAAATACAACATTCTCATCTTATATTTAAGACATCTGCAATACTGATTTTTATAATTCATATCTTGGATTTTGAAAATACAACATTCTCATTTTATATTTAAGACATCTGCAATACTTATTTTTATAAACAAACACATATTTTACATATAAATAAGGTTAAAAATAAATTTAAAAATTAACATTTTTACCCCATAAAAATAAGTAAATTGAGAAAAAAACTTAGCGAACAGTAGAGCGAGAAAAAATTAAAATCACTTGTCCATAAGTGCCATTTGGGAAAACCTGTTTTGTCCATACATAATGAGATTGTGGTTATATACCTATCATCCCTTCCACCAAAATAAAGCAACTTAATGAAACTATCCACTTTGAACCCGATAAAGCATTCATCCCCTTTCAATTTTAGATTCCCCTTTCTAAATTAAAATTTGTTAAGTTAAAGGTAGCCATTATATATTCCTTTAAATTGACATGAAAAAGTATCAATATAGATTCCTTTTACGTGACATAAAGAAAAAAATGTGTATTTTAATTATGTAATTTTGATATATATTTTTTAAATTTTCTTTTAAATGCATGTGTATTATATTTTTAAAAATAAAAAATTGGAATTGTTTTTTAGAAAATAAGTTGTAATTTATAATTTTAATTTTTAAAATTATAAAAATAAAATTTTTATTTATTAATGAAATAGAGGTTATTTAAATTATATTTTTATTATAAGATTTTTTTTTTCTATTTCTAATATATATATATTAACTACTTTCTTATATATAAATATAATTTAAACTAGTGAATAATTACATATGAGAAGTATTTAATAATCTTAAATATGTTTATTTCGAGATGAATTTGGACGTATCATTAGGAGAATTAGGGTAAACATGAATTACAATTAATTTTTAGAGATTTAGGCAAACATGAATTTGATATAAAATTATAATAGTAAATATCATCAACTTAGTATTGGTAAGTAAGAAATAATAATACTAATACTTCATTATATAAATAAATATTATAAAAAGGTAAAGGCCAAATTATACTATGAATATTAATATTAATATTATTAATATCTTTAAATAAATCTAAATAAAATTATATATATATCTATATATATGAAATATCACAAATTTATTCATTGAATTTTTTTATATATTATAGATGCTAAGCAGCAAATCAATAAAAACAACTCATCATGGAGTTACTATATTCTACTCTTTCTTATTTTTATTTTTCCACTTTCCGCCAACCACTAGACTTGGGCCGAGGTGATACAATTTTTATTTGATTCTCTTTGACACTTGCTGAGATTTCTTTGTCAGAATCCAAACTTTCTAGTGTGTGTTTGTTTAGTGCCACTTGCTTCTTTTTCAGTTGTGATAATATCAAGTTGTTGTTCTTGTTAAGAAGGCATTGGAACCAATGATGATTTATGCTCGACCTTATCCTTCTGCACAGTTTCCTGGGGGTTCTGAGCATTGATGTTTGAGATATTTTTTGTGGGTTATGTTTCTTTTGTTTCTGCTTCCTGAGTTTCTGGAAAATTCCAACCTTTAGGCTTTTGGGATTGTCTCTTTTTTCTTTCTTTTTTATCTTGGGGACAAGCACTTTGAACGTGGCCAGTATGAAGAAAAATACGACAACGAAAGGATGTATTTTCCTATTCAAGGGGTTGATAACACTGCTGATTATTGTGACATAGAGAAATGCGATCAGGAAACCCTTTACTAAGCTCTACCTTCACACAACTTCTGGAAAAGGTGAAAATTCCCCTTGTGACTTGATCGACATCTATCTTTAAAAATTTTCCCCAGAGAATTCCCCATTCCTTATAATACCTTGTAATGGAAAAAATTCAGTGGTAGATTATGTAACCTTACCCACACAAGAATTTTGGAAATCACCATGATATTTGCATCAAAACCTGGAAACCATGGTATCATGAATAGACCCGCATTGCCCAAAAACCATGGTCCCTCGTTTAATGCATAATATTTATCTTTTGTTGTATCATTTTGACGATAAAAAAACCCCTAGAACATAAATGGATGTCACAGTTTTCTGTCCATGTAGAATAAATCCATTGATGTAGTGCCTCCAATTTGGGCCAGAATCCAATGAATCTACATATAACTTCTTTATTATGGAATTCATCATGAATCTCATTTACCTTAGGCAAGTTAATTTTCAAAGACAAAACCTACGTCATCTTCTCCACAATGTAAGCGCTGAGAATAATGAGATCCTGTTCTAGTTGTTTTCTTGGATCCGCCTTCCCCTTGACCACATCTTTGAACGATGCTGGGAAATTTGAACTAGTTCTTAGACATCCACCTAGAAGCCTCATGTTAAGAATGATGATTGAATCAGGACCAATGCCATGGTCCTGCAGATTGGATTCCTCTTGTAAGATTTTCCTTGCATGAATCAGATTTACTAGGCTAGTTGGGATACCAATCTTGTCTTGAATATTTTATTTAAGGGTTATGATCGACTCCCACTTCGAGACTCGCAGAAAAATTGATTTCCCTTCCAGTGTTCTGATAAAGATTTGGATCGAGGCTCCTTCAGGTGGATCCGATTTTAGGTCATCTAAATCCAACCTTGTATTATTTACAATTGGTCGTCGTTGTCTACTTGCCTTCACTTCATGCTATGGGTCATGGTCAATTCCACATCCGTCTTGTGGCCCCCACTGTTGAATATATACTACACTCCTGGAAAAACATTCATAAAATGGATGCCAAGAGTACCAAATACACTATTTTTCATAACCCTTGCATGAATATGGTAAGAGCGTAGGGTATAAATCAGTCATGGGTTTATAATCATTATTAAATATACGGTATGCAGATCTTTCGATTAGTGCTTTTTCAAAGATCCCTCTCTTCAGAGCAACACAAGATCCATTGAGAAAGAGTGAGATCAACGATTTTAGCTTGAATAATATTGCTTGGTTAAGTCTTATCACCCTCGTCTGTCTAGAGAAATTGATTATGTGAAAAGATATTCTTTGGGGATATGTGGTAATGAAAACCATGGCTTGGAACTCCCCAATACTTCGCGACCGGACCAATTCAACCTCCTTTACCAAAAAAGAAAGCATACTCCTCATTTTGATTCCCAATCCATCACTTTGGTCTCTTACAACCCGAAAAGATATAAGGAATACTATATCCAACTGAATAGACCCAAGTACTTTTGCGTACTAATCAATTTCTCTCATCCAAATCGGATCCATGTCTGACCTGCTCCTTCTTCTTCCTAGATATGTATTTGATATTTCACTACAAGTGTAGAAAGAAAATTTTCTCACCCCCCAGGAAAGAAATGATCTACAAGCCCATACATGCCGCAAGAAATGTCTTAAACAAGTATGCCGACATTGATAAAATTCACGGCACCACGAATCTGGAGGGGATTATGGAGGAATACACACTTTTTCCTGGTTATAATTCCATTCTCCAGTCATATAAACGATATATCTAATCCCCACAAGGCCTCAGATACTGCGATCACCATAAAATCACTCAATCTGTAGAATTTTGGTTTTTGTGCACGAGATTCATCGTTTGTAGCAATCCATCCAATAGCTCATAAATAGCTCTGATCTTCAAGATTCCAAAATTCCTATCAAGAGTGAAAGAAAACAAAATATCTGTGGCATTGAACCCTGTGGATTGGTAAATTCTAAAACTTCTCCTTAGATCCATCCTTCCGATCAACCCCGACAGTTCGATATCTATCTTCCACTCAAAGGGAGGACCATATATATATATATATATATATATATATATATATATATATATATATATATATATATATATATATATATATATAATTTTTTCGCTTCATTTAAACTAGACAAAAATACACATTATGGCTAGGAAAACTAGATCAATGGTAATGTTAGAATTTTTCAACATCCAAAAAATATTCATTTCATAGTGTTTCAAAACTAAAATACTATTTTCAATTGGATTGAGGGCAACCAATGCAACTATTAACCTTAAATTGAAATAATATAAAGAAATATGAGTAAAATATGAGTGTACTTAGTAAATCATCTATCTTGTCGGAGTTTGATTCTTGGACCACTATCAATTAATTACTGCTCCCTAGTGAGCATCTTGGATATGGGGAAAGACCCAAATCAGCCTCTGTACATTGCAGTCATCAGTCCAACCCTCAGGTCATGAGTTGAATCTCATCGAGGATTAACAATATCTCTTCCTTCATTATGTTCCTATCCATTGGGATTCATCCCATTAGCATGTTGAGATTTTATTATATGTCATTCATGTGCATGTATTGGTTGAATCTCCCTTTAGTGTTATCAACATCCGAGATCCAATCTGCAAATTCACTAGCTACTTCCCTGTCCAAGAGGCATACATAATCCCCAATAATTTCTTTTTTCAGTGTGAAAAATTTCCTCATATATTTTTAATATTGTATTATCTCTATATCTACTAGTTGAGGACTTTGCTCTTTTTTGGGCTCAAGTGAGCCCCATTTTCCTTATAGTAAATTTCTCCACTTCTTACTTTGGTACATTATGTTAGAATTATACTTTTCATACTTTCCCTGGGTCAAAATATTGTTGCAATGGGAGGGTGATGAAAATGAGGAGGATGCATTGAAGAATTGAAGGGGAGCCTAACCTTGGGGAGGAGCCTTGAGGCTTAAACAAGCTTGAAGCCACATAGAAAGAAAGCACTCAAGATCATAGAGAAAATCCAAATGGATTCCAGAGGTGAGGAGAGAGTGAGACCAATGAGTGATTAAGGAAAACTAAAGGAGGGCCTTATGAGAGAGAGAAAGGAGTGGAAAACAAGAAAAGCATTATAAAAACTAGGAAAAAGGATTTCCCAAGAAGGAAACAACTAGGCACAACCTACAAAAACATTTAAATAAGGGACTTCATAGGAAATTCAACTTCGAGCCATGAAACTTACAAGTAATGAAATTTTGTTGTTTAGGATTTCCATTCTCTAATGCATATGGTGCAATTATTTCACATAGCAGAAAAATTGAAAGGACTACAAATATTGCAACTTCAAATCCTCATAATCACCATTTAGCTCTAAATTGATAATCAATTTGTGCAACAATAAACACCTTATGCTACTATGAACCTTTGAGATCGTTAATTGACGCACCTTCATAATGAATTGCATGCGATGAGAATTACTATATTATGAGGCAGGGGGATTGCTCCACATCCGTCTATTGTAAGCCTTTCTGAGGCAACAACAATACACCCCACCAACTGTCCCCTCATCACACCTTCTGGATATATATATATATATATATATATATATATATATATATATATATATATCAATATTATATAATATAAAAAATAGTAATCTATATTAATAGTAAATTAAAGATACTAATATATATTTCATTATAAAAGATCAATATTTTATAATATTTTTTATTATCTATATTTAATAATTGCTATAATATAATTGAATTAAATCCAATAAAAATATTATTTATTAATTTAAATAAGTAATATAAACCATTATAATTATAAAGAGTTTATTATGAGTTTTTTTTTTCTCTCCTAAGGGTTCAGGATTTGTGTATAATCAAAAGTTCTTAGAAACCCTCATGGTGGACCATAATACCTCACAGAGGGATTTTTATTTTACGCTTGTAGATATGTTCTTGAGAGTTCATGTGCTAGATTCATCAAATTGTTATCAGATTTGTGTCAAGCTCCCCTTTTGGAAATCACTACTCATTAGGGTTTTCTATTCATATTTGGTTTGAGATCTCAAGTTTTATTTAAAGCTCCAAGTGATTATTCCCTCAAGCACGCAACATGTAATACCCTCTTCCCACATCTACCTAAGTAACTGACCAACTGGTTTAAACATGTGCGAGACACTGCTATATGGGATTCAACCTCCTAGGTGACCTTAAAGAAGTGGAACCAACAGAAACACAACATACAGACCTTGCACATCATCAATGACACCTTCAGGAGCTAACCAAACCTTTCAGGCCTCTTACCCCTAGGTCACATTGACATTTTGGCCTCCTTGAGCCATATCCATATGCATAACACTACATGTTTGCAGCCAGGAGGCTATATCCCCAGGAATAACACTGCATGCCTGTGTCTAGGGCCCAAAACCTCAGTTTTGTGTCTGTGGCTTTGGGATTTGAGCCACCTTTTAAGGCCTAGAGACTAGGTCACTACCCATAACTTCATTAAAACTTAAATAACAATAGGAAAATGATACAGAAGCAATCAAGTCAACAAGAACTCATCTGAACCCCTCCTAGCCACTGTAAAATATTTGTTAAACAGGTCACAAACATTGAATCTGCAGGTGTAAACAACAAATTTAAGCATATGGGTCTCATACTTATCTGAGAATCACTATGAAGCATTGCTCCCCTACATCATTAAATGAAATATAATCTATTTAACCATATATACATTTTGTATTCATTTAAAAGTAAAAAAATGGGGAGAGCCATACATCATCATTGTAAAAATTCATGCTCATAACCAACACAATAACGACATAAATACCATGGATACAAAACAATATAATCCACATATTAATAAGTACATTTGCATAAAAAATACCAAGGGAATGATTTTTTCATTACTAAACATAGAAACCAACTAGAGATGAGTTTTCCACATTCCACTCAACCATTGATTGGCTGAGCCATGTCTCATTTCAGCCAATCACACTCATGCCATATTCCAAGCATGAATGTGGGATCTCATCAAACACATCAATCAAAACCAATCCATGGATTCCAGAGGCCAAACCACCTCAACCCTCAACCAGTGATTCCAGCTCATGGCAGGACATCACAACCATCATGGATTGGTCTCTATCTAATTTTTTCCAAGGCTCTAGAGTGTTTGTTCCAACCAGGGCTTCTAGGACTAGTAACTCAGCCCACCTAAGGCTTCCAGAGTGTTTTTTCAACCAAGGCATCCAAGACTAGTAACTCAACCCAGAGTTGTCAGGAAGTCTTCCAGAGCATTTGTCCAACCAAGGCTTCTAAGAACTAATAAATCAACCTAAAACTAAATGAATCATGAAAACCAACCAGGAAAAAATCAATCGAAACAAACCCGCAACACCATGGCTATCCAGGAAATGGAAAGGCTAAGAAAATACACATGCATACACCATGCATGCCAAAAATAGTGAAGAACACATACATGCAACTCGGTAATTGTACTTAGAACCTGTTGTAGATGTTGATCCCGATGTCCTCTTATGATTTCCTTCTCTTCCTTTTCCTTCTTGCTCGAAATCACCAAGTATACCACACTCTCAAAGAGTGCTCCAAGAAAACTCTAATTATCCAAGAGTATGAGAGAGAGAGAGAGAATAGAATAAGAGTCATAAGTGTGAGAAAAATCTTACCAACTGACCCTCAGAAGAATTTTTATCATTAAAGAATTTTTACATAAATTTTTATCAGGGCTTTTACAGAACCTCCCCCTTGGGGGAACACCATCCTTAGTGTTCAATGACACCGACAAACCAAAAAACTGCTAAAAACAAAATATACTACCTATGGAGCTTTATAACATAGCTTGTTGCAGTATTTGCAATGAACACTGATGAAAAAATGACAAACATACCGTTTAATGGAGCTTTATAACACATATCATCATGATATTTACTATAACAAACACTTTTTCTTCAACCAAAAAATAATCATACTGTCTATGGAGATTTATAAATCCAACTAGATACAATATTCACAATAATATACAAATGTACACACATACACATTTTCTCAATTGTAAATTAGAAGGATACGATGCTTGTATCATAAACAAGGGAATCTAGAGGCTCACACCTCCACCCTTAAAGTAGTACCAATATTCACTTCCTTCCCAGGAAGTCTAGAATCCATTGCCATAACCAAACATGCATCCAATTTCTAACACTACAATCTTGTGCTACTATACCATCAGTGAATAGTTACCAACTCATTGTTCCACGACACATTCCCAATGTGCATTTGATTCCATTTGGAAATGATAATTTTAAAGGTTCCTATAATAATAGGGATCATAATTTTGAATTGACTATGTTAAGTCTTGTAATATTGTACATACCTTTGTATTTCTGCAAATGTTTTCCATATTAAAAAATAAAAAGGGGGTATGTCCTAAATTAATAATCAAAGGACCAAAAGAAAGAAACATAAAAAAGATATAAAATGTGAGCCCCATAAAAAGAAGCAAAAATAAATTCTGAAAGTGTTGCACATTCAAATGCCACTGCTCTTATTTTACTTTACTTCAGCAAATAAATTGTGTGTAGCTTGTTCAAAACGCCATAGTTCATGATGATCATGCAATATAATCTTGATCATTCATGCCTTTAAATTTTATGTTATGATAGTTAGTGAATAAAGATCTGACCAAACCATTTAATCTTGGCAGATTAGTAGTTAGGTAGAGAATAAAAATGAGCTCATAAGTTTAATCTAAGCCATTGGAAGATATAAGGTTAGAAATAAGTTAGTTTGCTTATCAAAAGAAAATAAAAGGGTCAGCAAGATCAAATGCACCCAATAAAGGAAAGGAAAAATGTTAGCATGAATAAAAGGGTAGGTAGAATACTTTTCAAAAGTTATATAAGCATCATTATGCTTATCCCTTATCAAAAATATCTTTCTACCCATTCCCCTTGCTAAAAAACCTTTTCCCTTTTCATTCTCCCTTATCCTAACCCTTTTCCCTTTTGAAAACCCCCTTTCCCTTTCTAAATCCCTTTTCCCCTTTGAAAACCCCCTTTCCCCTTAAATAAAACTTTATGTTTTCATAAAAATGCACAAATACCCACTTTAAATAGTCTAAAAGCACAAAAATATTAATCAGGCCCCACTTTGACTTAGCCCCTCCACCTAATATACTTCACGACCCCCCTTTCATGTTACCTCTTTGCGTGAAATATTACCTGACCCCACCTCCTTTGAAAATGCGAAACCCCGCCAATCATCTGATTAATGCCAGGTATATCAGACATCCCACAACCTTTTTCGCATCCCCCCAATGTTCAATGTTTAAAACCAGGGGGGGTGCGAAATGGGTTGTTTTATCCACCCTCTCCCATGCCACCCGACGCCTCCTTGTTTTATCACATCCCCTCATCCCAAACCACCAAACCACCCTATCGCCATGCGATAAACCACCAAGTTTCCAATTATAAAACCCCACTATTTCATTCATTTCCCTACCTCTGTGGACTTGCAGAAAAGACCAAAATCACCATTTCCAACCATATTGAAGCCTCACTAACACCTAGACCCTCACTGCCACTTGGACCCTTCTACAACTAAAACTTCGGTACTTCTGGTAATTCTAAGTACCCCACCACCATAAATTAAGAAAAAATAATTAAATGAATGAATAAATGGCTTCTAAAAACATCCAAACCATAAACCCTCTGCAACCACCCCTGTTAGATGTCGACCATACTCCACTAGCTGACAAAGAATTTAAAATAATAGACACAGTCACTGACAACAATCTCTTGGAGCTCCATTGCTGGAGCCATGAAAAGTTTGTTGATCAGGCAGATGATATAAATCTATGGAACTCTAACCTACCAAAATACACAGTTCCACAGACCCACCAGTTCCCTGAAATCATCAGACTTTTCCAACTAAGCTATTTTCCAAATGAAAGAGCCATAGTCACCCCTGACCAAGAAATTATAATTACTATCACTGCCCAATCTATTAACCAAATGTTGCAAATTCCATCACAACTAGAGGGAGTGCCTTTCTCCATTGAGACCCTCACTGAGCTTTACCTGAAGCTAGATTTTCCTAAAAGGTCTCAAATCTTTCAGACTTTTCTCCCTGAATCAGTGCAAATTCCTAAAATCAACCCACCATACTCTGCTACCATGTTCCCAGAACGAACCAAAAAAATTATGACCATGCTATCCTATATCCTAGGATATTTTATTGATGAGTGGGTAGATGGATCCATCCTTGGTTTCCTCTCTACCGTTTTCCCAGGCCAGCCTCTAGCTATACTTTTCAACTTTGCCCAATTCCTGACAGATACTATGCATGATAAACTGATCAAACTTCTAGAAGAAGGAGTGTTCAAATACTGTTCAGTATTATTTCATTTGTTCATATATTTTTAGTTAGAAAGGTTTACAGTCAACTTACAAAAACTAGACATAGAGGGTAATCTTGAGTCTGTAATCTTTTGGACATGATCAAAAAGGATTCCAATGAATTTAGTTTCAAAGACTTTATTGATTATTCTGTACACCCAATGGTTATTATGCTTAGTAACAACATTCAACCCAGAATCAGTGATGAAATCGGAAAATTTCTACAATTATCTGATCAGAGCAAGACATGAGACTGGTATTTATACCAGAATTACACAGAAATTAGAGTATATGGAAGCCAACTAGTCCCTTACAAGATTCCAAAATACCTCCCAATGAGGATATTTTCCTTAGAGTACATTAGACAGATCTTGAATTCTGATGAGAAAAAAATACTTTTAGCCAAAAAGAAAACCCAGTTCAAGATAAAAAAAACCAACTAGGGCCTTTTATATGCAACAATAGGAATGCTGGAAAGAAAGCATATAGATGCCTGCAATATTTCAAGTTCAGAAACAATTTCAAATGGTCATATAACCCCTTGGGTGTCATAAGAAAATTAAGAATTAAGTCTAAACTCACCCCTTTCATCCATGAATCTAAGCTTGAGATTGAGGAATATTCCAACTAGTCAGAGTGGTTGGAAAACACTTTACAGGAGGTGGAGGAGTAGCTTGATACTAGTTCCATCCCGCTTACTCTAGACCCACAGGATAGGAATTCAAAAAGGTCTAGAGAAGAAGGCTCTTATTCAACAAAAGCTACATTTGATAATAAATTCAAGCTTATGTACAGAAATAAAACAAAGCTGAACCCAGTAATAGAGTAGGAAGAGACAATTGAAATAGAGATTGCTATCAAGGATGATGTACCTACAACACATAGAGAAGAAACACCTCTGCCATCATCTTGTAGAGCACAAATCATTCAAAGGAAGACTAGTGCAGAGATTTCAACATCCAATAAGCCAGTTGAGAAGGAAAAGGATATCATTGAATAAATATAAAGATATTAAAATAAAAAATGAAGCACTGAAGGCTGTTACATATGCACAATACTGGAAGAAAACTCCCAGTGATCAGAGTAGGTTTCTTTCAGATTTTTACCTCAGGACAAATAAAATGCAGATGACATTCCTACAGCCGAAGGTACAACCCCCCAAAACTTCAGAAGACTATAAAAATAAAATCTTTGATGTTCCTACCAAGGACGTGCATCCAATTGACCAAATTAAATTTCAAAAATAGGAAGGAGAGATGATATATTCAACCATGACATACAAAGCTCTAAGTGTCGAGAAATTGCATAATTCCATAGAAAATATACAGTCACAGTTAAAGCTAGAGAGAGCCTCATCACAAGTAAAAGACAACATGATTAAGTCACTGGAAGATTTGGTAATTGAAGTTGGTTATAATCCAACTGACATCAAGGCAACATAAGAACTTATAAAGAAGAAAAATGCAGGTAGAGCTGCGCTGAAGAAACAGTTAAAACTACCAACTACTGAGCATCCAAAAACTAAGGAGGTTTTGGAGACAGAAAACCAAAAGGATGAGATGATGAATTTAATCATCTAGTTGACAGCTCAAATAAAGGAAATGGAGACAAATATGGATAAACTTGTACAGGAAAAACAAGATAGCATGCAAGAAGTTCCTATTACTGCTATTCCCATAGTATCTACATCAGCACCTGTATCTACATTAGCACAAACATCAGAAATACCAACAGCCCATCCCACTGATGAGGCCAAAAAATTAATCAAAGCAATGGAAGATATGTCCATTCAGACTACAGATATTAATAAGCTCAAGGAACAAGTAAAGAGCTTAGAATATGGAAAGAAATTGGCAAAATTAATGCATCAAGCTGAAGTACAAAAATTCAATAGATTGATTGACGGAATCCACAAGCTAGAAAATGAGTTGTCATTAAAAGAGCCTTTAGCCCAAGAAAAGTACCAATTGTGGGCCAATATCATTAACTCAACTAATGATATTTTTCCTTCTACACAAATTATATTTGAGCAGAATGACTTGGTGAAGGAAGCTGGTGAAGCAATTTAGAAAGTCAAAACCAATCTTGGAAAAAAACCAGAGGAAGCCTCTGAAATAATCAAATTCCTGAATTCTAAAAATAAGTATGAATTAGAAGAGCTCGAGATAGCTGACAGAACAGAGAATATATTAGAGGTAAAGAAAGTAATTTCCAAAAGAAATCTAATGATACAGCTTGAGGAGAAATGTCAAACCATGGAACTTGTAGTGAATAGGTTTTTAAACAAGTTTGATGTATTGAGACAGAAGGGTTTGCATAATCCTCTAGTAATAAATGAAAAACTCATGAGACATGAGGATTATGAAAATAATTTAAGGGAAGTGGCCAAAGAAACTTCCAACATTTCCTCAATGAAGGGCATTCCCACAGGCAAGGTGCTCCTTCAAACTCTAGAGAACTTTTTTTACCTCCAGCATGAGGTAAATCACATTTTTGTAAATAAGCCTATGTTTTCCAAATATTCAGAGGTAGATGAGATTTACTGCAAGATGATGAAAATAAAAATCCCAGATGAAGAAACATGGGAGAAGTGGTGTGATTTACTGTAAAGGGTGAAAGAAAAAGACATATGAAAGAAACAAATAGGTAACATCAAGCAAAGAATCAGGGCCAGATATCAACCAGTTGAAAGGTGTCACTATATTTTTGCATAAAGATATTTTATTTTCCTAAAATAAATCCTAGTCAGTTGAAAATATATTTTTTGTAATGTTTTGTATAAATACTTCATCATTCGAAGTATCAAGTGTGGATTTCTAAATATTTCCGTAGCTGACTGATCTCTTGCCTGAGGGTTATTGTACCGATTTTCAGTCGAAGACAAAACAAGTTATAAAGAAACTTCTTTACAGGATTCATGTGCTGAGCTATCTCAGTGAAGTATAAATTTCAATTGTTCATGTTTTCTTTCTAAGTATTCCATAAACTTATATGTGTTCTAAATCTAAATGTTATTACAAGAGTATTACTGCAGAATTTGCTTAAACATTACACTCTTATTTTAACTTTTATACATTTATATGTTTTATTCTAATATATGGTTTAGAGAATTATTAATTTCCCTCTAATCCCGATTGACTTTCTTCACCCTTCTTCATTATCTGGTTTAAGGAATTCTTAATTTCTCCTTGATCTCGATTAAAAATCACTTCACCATTCAACCTTGAGATCTGATATTGCTCTGTAAAATTTCTTCATAATTTGATTTTGTTATATTCCAAAGCATATTGACTCCATAGCCCAATGGAAAATGGAAAAGCACCTATTCATCTAATTCATCAATTCCACCAACCAATCAAAACCAATCCAAATTAAGCATACATAACTAGCCTAAAATCTATTAAATAAACAAGGCTAAAACATATAGAGAGATCCCTCTTTGAGTTTAGGAAGGCTAGATCCTAAGCTCCAAAGTAGGTTTTTAGTTACCTTTGATATTTCTTTTTAATGCTAAAAACAACCATTGGAAATTTTAGAGTGATAACATAGTGGCGACTCCACTAGGGAAAAATCAATCCCTAGTTAAAATAAATCTTAAAGGAAACAACTTTTCTTCATTTTTCACATTAAGGTTTTAAAGGGTTGTTCGAATTTATCAAATTAAGTTAAAATTATGGCTTCTAAAAGAACATATTATACAAGGGCTCATCCTGATCCACAACCTGCTACAATTGTTGATGATCATGACAAAATTTTAAGAAAACCTAAAAAAGTAGAGAGTCAAAAGCAGTAGTGAGTTAATCAAAGAAAATTCACTTCCTGAGGAGTTATCAAGCATACATGATATTCATTTTAATTTATCATTTGAGCATTCTTTATTTCGTACCAAATTTGAAAACTCAGTCCATGATATTGTGATAGATCCCAATTTTATTCAATTTATTGAATCAAACAAGGATACTATATAACTCGATTTAGATCAACTGGTTCTAGATACTTTTGAAAAACTTGATGTTTTAACCTCAACTTTGATAAAAGACATAGACGAAGCCTATTTTCAACAGTCATTTGAACTAGCCGCTCTAATAGATGCTACCCCTAAGCTCTCTATAGTATCTTTAGAAAATGTAAATACAGCTTCATTCAATTCCACCTCACCTATAATATCCACCACAGTTCATTCCACAAAACCATTCATACCTAAACTTTCTCTCCAACCTAACTTTTCGAGTTCATATTTAAGCAACACTATTTTACCTCCCAGTCGAGCCAAAATCTTAGCCATGGCAGCCAAATTTTCCCCTTTGGCCTTACAAGGCCCTTTACATGCCATGTCATAAGATTACAAGAGTAAAATTTTCCAGTTCGATGAACTGGTTAGTATACTTCTCAACAACATGTAGATAAAATGACAGATTATTTTGAGCTACATGAAGTTGACGAAGCTGATGTATAAATGACATTATTTGCTCAAATAGTAGCAGGAGATGTTAAAAAATGGTTTAAATATTTACCTACTAACCATAATGCTGATTTAGCTGCGTTCCACCACTTGTTTAAAAATAGATGGGAAAGAAAAAAAAGCCTCTCTAGATATTATCTGAATATGAGAACATTAGGAGATCTCCTAATGAATATTTTTAGGATTACTGTATTAGGTTTAACAAAATTTTCAATACAATTCCAGTGAATATCAAACATCCACCAGGCTTGGCCCCAATTAAATTTCCAGATGGTTTTAACGCTGATATGTCCTATCAGTTAAGAGAAAGAAACCCTGAAACTTTAGAACATATGCAAAGTGATGCAGTTAGTGTAGAAGCTAACTTACTAGCTAAAAGAGCTAGGATGAGGAATGAGAGGAGAGTGACTATTAAGGAAGAACCTTCCACTTCAGATGTTAAGATAGATAGATTAGCTAAAAATGTAGAAATACTATTGGATAGGCTAGAGAACATGGAAATAAAACCTCAATGGGAAAATCAACTAGGTACCCAAATTAGAAACCCCAACTTTAGGAAAAATCCTAATACTGGTAAATCAAGAGAGGTTTCCGATCAACATATTAGACCACCTTTCCAGGAAAATCATGCTGAAAATTCACAACAACACGAAGAATACAAAGACACCCAGATAAATTTGATGGGAGTAAACAATGAAGATGACATTTTTCTTACCCAGGAAGAACAAGAGTAACACAGTTGTACATGTTACAACAATTACAATTAGAATACGGAGAGTCCTTTGACTACAAACAAGGCTATGAATCCACTATCTACAAAGTTCATAAACAGTATAGCCTTAGAAGCAAAAAGAAAATAGAGGTTCCTATTAAGAAATCAGTCCACACCCAAACTAAGAAAACAATATAAGCTCTTGTGACGAAAATTCCACAAATTCTCCCTAGAGAAACTCAGAATGCTTCCACCCCAAATATTGCAAAAATCACATCAATTGCTACTCAAACCTTTCTAGACAAGGAAGTTGAAAAAAAAACAGTTGACACACAAACTGAATTACCAAGTGTTAATAAATAAGACAAAACCACACAAACCACAATTGGTAAAGATGAAATAATTAAATTAGGCAAAACTCAAATGGAATTCAATATCAAAGTAGAGATAGCCAAATTAAGAATACCAGTTCATTTAACATAGCTGGTGAAAAATGACTCATACAAGGCACAAATCACTGAAACATTAAATGTAGGTGAAGGTGAAGACGTTGTCAACCTCAATGATGATCAACCTGAGTTATTATTTGGTCCTGAAGTGAATGGAAAACATCAAAAAGGGGGTGTCCCTCCATTCTATATTAGCTTAAACATTCACGATAAAATATTACATAATGTTATGTTGGATTCAGGAGCATCTCATAACTTAATTCCTAAAGCAGTCATGAAAAAATTAAACTTAGACATCACTAGACCCTACAAGGACCTGTTCTCCTTTGATTCTAGTCAAGTCAAACACCTTGGCCTGATCAAAGATCTGTGTGTAAATTTGGTCTAGTGCCCATCAAAGAGTATCATGATGGACATAGTAGTTGCTGATATCCCTCCCAAATATGGTATGTTATTATCTCCCTCACGGGGAGCAAAATTATAGGGATCACTACGATTAGACATGTCATATGCTACCATTTCTGGGTTTGGTTAGCAAAGGAAGCTATATAGAGAAACATTGATGAAATTCATTGTAAGCAGTTCAGAAAGACCACAAAATTATGCTATATATTCCAAGCATTCTGATCTGGACTCATTTATCTTATGTTATTCAGACAATGACAAAGATAAAATCACAGAAGTAAAAGATAAACGCAAAGAAGTCGATAGTGAAAATATAACACATCATTCTATGTGGAATTTAGATTTTGATGGCTCTGTAAATATGTTAGGAGCAAGAGCTAGAGTAGGGACCTACAATTTAGAAATGATCATTCAGAAGGACATGCTTACAGATTAAATTTCAAATGCACTAACAACATGGAGGAATACGAAGAATTAGTGCTAGGCCTGCAAATCGTAAGAAAACTTGGGGCTAAAAGATTTTCCATCATGGGAGACTCAGAACTCATTATAAAACAAGTCAAGGGAGAGTAAATTACTAATAACCCTATACTTAGGTGTTATAGAGAAACCATCCTAGACTTAATAATATATTTCCTTGAGACTGACTTTGTTGTCATTCCAAGAAAGCAGAATATGAAAGCACATAGCTTAGCCCCTTTTTCTAGCACATGCAGGTTACCCTTTCAGCGAAATCATCAATACACAGTTGAGATAAGACATAGAACAACTATAGCTAATAATTTAAAGTATTGGAAAATATTTTCACAATACAATCAAATTCTTGATTTTATGATTTCTAAAGGAGAATTTCAGAACGGTAACATAGACATAGATTGTACATTATATTATACCATAATTAATGATGTAAATAATATAGAACCAAATATATTCACTAAAGTAGAAATATAACACTTAGAAACAGTAGAAATTGAGGAATTAATCAGTGATGAATAAGAATTTTTAAATCTCAAAGTCAACATTTTGCCTAAGGAATTAGCCCCACTAGAAGACCTCTTTGACTCCAATTATGTAACTAGAAAACCTAAAATGGAGCGTCTAAGGTCAGATATAGATGAATGAAACATAGGAACAAAGGAAAATCCCAAGCTTATGAAGATATATAAGACATTACCTCCAGGTGAAAAGCTGAAGTACATTAGCTTGTTTAAAGAATTCCAAGACATCTTTGCCTAGAATTATGAAGACCTCAAGTCTTATGATACTAGCACTATCCAACATAAGATACCAATTAAATAAAATAAGAAGCCCTTTAAACAAAAGCTAAGGAGAATTAACCATATTCGTATGCCATTAACAGAGAAAGAAGTTAAAAGGATGCACGATGCTCAAATCATAACACCCATCAGATATTCTGATTGGGTCTCTAATTTAGTCCCCACTAGAAAGAAAACAGGATAAATCAGACTCTGTGTTGATTTCAGAAACTTGAACAAAGTATCACTAAAGGATAACTATCCCCTCCCTAAAATGGACAACATTCTCCAGAGGGTAGTAGGGTCATCCAAAATTTCATTACTTGATGGATTTTCTGGATACAACCAAATCCTAGTCCAACCTGGAGATCAAGCTAAGATTGCATTAACCACTCCCTGGGGAACTTTCATGTATTGAAAATGCCCTTTGGACTGATAAATGTTGGAGAAACATTCTAAAGAGCCATGGAAATAGCCTTTGCAAAGGAAATCCATGAATTTTTAGTCATTTACCTATATGATATCACAATGTTTTCCAAGTCAGATAATGAACATCTAGATCATCTAAGAAGAGTGTTCATAAAATGCAAAAAGTTTGGCTTATCCTTAAATCCTAAAAAGTCACTTTTTGGATTAGAAGAGGAAAATTTTTGGGACACATCATTTCAAAAGAGGGCATTAGAATTGATCCAACTAGAATAGAAGAAATCCTAAATATCAGTCATCTTAGAAACATTAGAGAATTACAAGCATTTTTAGGCAAAATAATTTTTCTTAGAATATTCATCCCTAAATTAGAAGTACTAATTAGAAATTTAAATAACATGTTAAAAAAGGGTTCAATACTTAAGTGGGCAGTAGAGGTTAAGAATTCTTTTGAAGCAGTCATAGAAGCCCTTACTAAAAAACATGTCCTCATAATTCCTATTTTTAACAGAGATTTCATAATTTTTTCATTTTATTTAGAGCACACCATTGCAGCAGTCTTGTTGCAAAATAATGATGAGGGCCTTGAACAACCCATTTCTTTCTTCAGTAAAAATTTGAGAGATGAAACACTAAAGTATAATATCATGGAAAAACAAGCTCTTTCTTTAGTGAAAGCCATAAAAATTTTCAGAGTATACATTCTGTACTCTCACATTATAGCATATGTTCCAAACTCATTTGTAAAGGACATTCTAATTTAGAATGGGCCTGATGGAAAAAAAAGGCAAATGGATTGCCACAATACTAGAATATGACATTGAGATCAAGCCTACAAAATTAATCAAAGGCCAAGGTTTGGTCAAACACATGGCTAAATCAAACTATCAAGCCTTAGACATAAATTTCATTGCTGCTATAGATGATCAGGAAGAAATGGCGAATCCACAAATCAGTGAAGATTTTATAGATTCACCCTGGTATGTAGACCTTACATTTGTTTTACTCAACTTACAAGCTCCTCCTGGTTTATCTAGAACCAAAAGTAGATTCTTAAAAATGAAAGAAATGAAATATTTTATCTTAGATAATGTTTTATTTTGGAAATATCATGGTGACATCCCATTAAATTGTTTATTAAAAGATGAAGCTGACAAAGTCATGCAGGAATTTCATGCAGGAGATTGTGGAGGACACCTATACTAGAAAACAACTGCTAAGAAAATTTTGAGGGTAGGTTTTTACTGGCCCACCCTTTTTGCAGATGTCCGAAAGTATGTGACCTCTTGTCGCAAATGCCAAATATTTGAAGGGAAGAAGAAACTCTTTCCATTACCCCTTAAACCTATCTCAGTAGAAATTCCGTTTCAACAATGGGGTTTAGACTTCATTGGTGAAATTCACCCACCCTCCCCTGACCAAAATAAATGGAGATTGACAGCCACTGACTACTTTACCAAGTGCATAGAAGCCATCCCTTCTAGACAAGCCACATACTCTGTCATTATTTCATTTCTTGAGAATAATATCCTTTCTAGATTTGTATTCCCACAAAATCTCATCACTGATAATGATGATGCCTTCAAATCCAATACAATGATATATTTTTGTAACCAATACCATATCACCCTAGGAAATTCCAATTATTATTACCCCCAAGGTAATGGACTAGTAGAATCTTCAAACAAAAGCCTAGTCAACATAATCAAGAAGTTATTTGGGGATGACAAGAAAACCTAGAATAAAAGGCTAGTGAAGGCACTATGGGCAGACAGAATAACTACTAAGAAATCTATTGGTACATATCCCTATCAATTAGTATATGGGATGGATGCTATTTTTCCATGTTCATTAGGAGTACCAGCAATGAAAATGATTCAAGAGCTACAAGTAGAACCAAATGACATCCAAAGGAGGATAAACCAAACAATTCATTTACAGCAAACCAAGAAGAATTTTACGTCAAAGCCCAAGTAATTCAAGACAAAATCAAGAAGATATTTGTTAAGAAAACTAAAGAAGATGATTTATTCATAGGTGATCAAGTACTAAAATGGGATTCCGTAAGGGAAGACAAAGGAAAACATGGGAAATTTCACTTTCTCTGGAAAGGCCCATATATTATTTATGGTTACAGAGGCAACAATTCCTTTTTATTGAAAGAATTAAATGGAAAATACCTACCAGGTCGACCAGTCAATGGTCGAATGCTGAAGCACTATTTTTCACCAGACTAATCAATAGTTCATTTGTTCTATTTTACTCATTGTAAATACCATAGAAAAGTTTAGATTGGAGTGGATGATTATCTTCTAAAGTTGAAGTCTGAAGAGGAAACCTTAAAGCTTTAAAAGATATAACATCATATGTTTGAATAAAGGAGACCACAGAAAGCAGTTCCAGGCAAAGCAAAGCCAAATTTCCAAGGGCACTATTTAGAAAGTTCTTGAAATCTCACAAGGAGATGCCATCCCCAAGTGGAGCCACTGTTAGGGTCCTATAATAATATGGATCATAATTTTGAATTGACTATGTTAAGTCTTGTAATATTGTACATACCTTTACATTTCTGCAAATGTTTTCCATATTAAAAAAATGAAAAGAGGGTATGTCCTAAAAGAATAATCAAAGGACCAAAAGAAAGAAAGATAAAAAATATATAAAATGTGAACCCCATAAAAATAAGAAAAAATAGATTTTGAAAGTGTTGCACAATCAAATGCCACTACTCTTAGTTTAATTTACTTTTGCAAATAAATTATGTGCAACTTGTTCAAAATGCCACAATTCATGATGATCATGAAATCTAATCTTGATCATTCATGCCTTTAAATTTTATGTTATGATAGTTAGTGAATAAAGATATGACCAAACCATTTAATCTTGACAATTCAGTAGTTAGGTAGAGAATAAAAATGAGCTCACAAGTTTAATCTGAGCCATTGGAAGATATAAGGTTAGAAATAAGTTAGTTTTCTTATCAAAATAAAATAAAAGGACCAACAAGCTCAAATGCACCCAATAAAGGAAAGGAAAAATGCTAGCATGAAGAAAAGGGTAGGTAGAATACTTTTCAAAAGTTATATAAGCATAATTATGCTTATCCCTTATAAAAAATATCTTTCCAACCCCTTCCCCTTGCTAAAAACCCTTTTCCCTTTTCACTCCCCCTTATCCCAACCCTTTTCCCCTCCTAAAAACCATTTTCCCCTTTGAAAACCCCCTTTCCCTTTTGAAAATCCCCTTTCCCCTTCAATAAAACTTTACGTTTTCATAAAAATGCACAAATACCCACTTTAAATAGTCTAAAAGTGCAAAAATATTAATCGGGCCCCACTTTTACTTAGCCCCTCCACCTAATATATTTCACGAACCCCCTTTCACGTTACCCCTCCGCGCGAAATATTTACCTGACCCCACCTCCTTTGAAAATGCGAAACCCCTCCAACCATCTGATTAGCGCCAGGCAGATCAGACTACAGAGATTAATAAGCTCAATGAAAAAGTAAAGAACTTAGAATATGGAAAGAAATTCGAAGAAGTAATGCATCAAGCTGAAGTACAAAAAGCCAATAAACTGACTAACATAATCTACAAGTTAGAAAAGGAGTTGCCATTATAACAACCTTTAGCCAAAGAAAAACAACAATTGTGGGCTAATATAATTAACTCAATTAATGATATTTGGCCTTATATACAGATTATATTTGAGCAGAATGACTTGGTGAAGGAAGTTGATGAGGAAATTCAGTAAGTCAAAACCAATCTTGGAAAGAAACCAGAGGAAGCCTCTAAAATAATCAAATTCCTGAATTCTAAAAATAAGTATGAATTAGAAGATCTTGGGATAGCTGACAGAACATAGACTATCTTAGAGGTAAAGAAAGTAATTTCCAAAAGAAATCTAATGATACATCTTGAGGAGAAATTTCAAACCATGGAACTCGCAGTGAATAGGTTTTTAAACAATTTTGATGTATTGAGACAGAAGGGTCTGCCTAATCCTCTAGTAATAAAATACAAACTCAGGAGACATGAGGTTTATGACAAGAAGTTAAGGGAAGTGGCCAAAGGAACTTCCAACATTTTCTCAATGAAGGGAATTCCCACAGGCAAGGTGCTCCTTCAAACTATAGAAAACTATTTTTACCTCCAACTTGAGGTAAATCACCTTTTTGTAAATAAGCATACGTTTGCCAAATATTCGGAGGCAGATGAGATTTACTGCAAGATGATGAAAATCAAAATCCCAGATGAAGAAACATGGTAGAAGTGGTGTCATTTACTGTAAAGGGTGAAACAAAAAGAGAGATGAAAGAAACAAACAGGTAACAACGAGCAAAGAATCAAGGCCAGATATTAGCCAGTTGAAAGGTGTCACTATCTTTTTGCATAACGATATTTTATTTTCCTAAAATAATTCCTAGTCAGTTGACATGATGTTTTTTGTAATGTTTTGTATAAATACTTCATCATTCAAAGTATCAAGTGTGGATTTCTGGATATTTCCATAGCCGACCAATCTCTTGCCTGAGGGTTATTGTACCAATTTCCAGTCGACAGAAAGTAAAAGTTATTAACAAACTTCTTTACAGGATTCATGTGTTGAGGTATTTCAGTGAAGTATAAATTTAAATTGTTCATGGTTTCTTTCTAAGTATTCCATAAACTTATATGTGTTCTAAATCTGAATATTATTATAGGAGCATTACTGCAAAATTTTCTTAAACATTACACTCTGCTTTTAACTGTTATAAATTTATATGTTTTCTTCTGATATCTGGTTTAGAGAATTCTTAATTTCCCTTTGATCCCGATTGAATTTCTTCACCCTTCTTCATTATCTGGTTTAAGGAATTCTTAATTTCTCCTTGATCCTGATTGAAAAATCACTTCACCATTCAGCCTTGAGATATGATATTGCTCACTTATATTGCCCTGTAAAACTTTCTTCACAATTTTCTTTTGTTATGTTCCAAAGAATATTGACTCCATAGCCAAATGGAAAATGGAAAAGCACCTATTCATCTAATTCATTAATTCCACCAACCAATCAAAACCAATCCAAATTAAGCATACATAACTAGCCTAAAATCTATTAAATAAAAAATTTAAAACATATAGAGAGATCCCTATCTGAGTTTAGGAAGGCTAGATCCTAAGCTCCAAAGTAGGTTTGTAGTTACCTCTGATATTTCTTTTTAATGCTAAAAACAACCTTTGGAGATTTCAGAGTGATAACAATAATGACCAAAACAAATCCACCCTCGACCTTCCCTTCTCTGCTACACAATCCCTCGGGCAATCCAGTCACCCCCTTCTGTGCAGTCACACACCTTCCAAGTTCCACCGGAACCTCCATCCCAGGTAGTCCATCCCTTGGCAAGGCTTCCTCGCATATGAAGATACAAAAACAAAGGAATATCCCTGCCTCAAAACCATTATACTGGTCATATCATGCTCATGGAAATAAATGGACACTATTGGGTACTAGTGTCCCACAATGGTCCTACCCCTGAAGTTTTTACCAGCATACTGCTACATGTTCCAATTCCTTTTGATGACGCTGCTAGTTCTTGCAGTCAGTTTCAACAATCCCAAACTGGGCATGTTCATGTTTCCTGTGCCAAGCACATAATTTCCATTAGATTCAAAATAAATTGAAATAACTTCAAATCATACCTCAATGGTAGCTCATCAAAAATGTACACTTGTAATCCTATTCACTTCCTGTCACACAAGTCAAACTAGTTGTTTGATCAAATCATCATGTATAATCATGTCACATACTAGTTAGATCAAAACACAATGATCATAGGAAAATACCATGAATCACATGAAATCATCATAAACCATAATAATATATCACATGTAACCATCATAAGTCAGAATCGTAGATCACATGCATAATAAAACTGAAATAAAATTTCGATACTTATCCTTCATCTGTCCTTACTTCTGCCTTTTTTATTTCTGTACACACACCTGACAAGCACCCAATTCCTTCAATTCTCTTCAATTATGTTCACATATACACAATTTACATCACAAAGTGTACACCGAGGTATGAAATAAAAGACCATACAATACATGCACCTACACTGACATGCGCACATACACCTACACTCGGTGTACAATAAAACACAATACATATGCCTACACTGGCATACAACACACACACCTACACCTAATGTACAATACAACACAATACATATGCCTACACCCGATGTACAAAAAAATACATATATGTACATAAAGTAGAACATAACAAATACACATGCCACGATGTTACGACTACGCAATGCACATACATAGTATTGCATGCCCTCAACACAACATGTACGACATGCACATGATACCACATGTATACCATTACCATATGCACAACATGTATACAATACCACCTGTACACAACACTACCCGCACAACATGTGCAGAACATCACATGTACATGACACCACCTGCACAACGTGTACACAATGCCAAATTTACACCACACCACCTGTACACTGTGTACACAATACCACATGTACATGGTACCACATGAACCATGGAAAATTTTAAGGATGGAAATTTATCTTAAAATTTAGAAACGTTGGAGAATATTAGTAGTCCCTAACATGCAAACTATACATTTTTTAGCAATATGTTTGTAAAAATATTCAAATTTCTAATGATTTTATATAGTCTCTACAAAAATTTGATGATTTATAAGGTAAAATAAATTTATGATATAAAATTTGGGTGAATCATTTTTATGGAAAATGGAAATTGGGGAATATTTTTTTGGAAAAAACATAAAAAATTAGCCCACCTGCGAATATTAGCCCCTAAAATTTTCCCTGACATGCACGACATGTACATGACACCACTGTACACAGAACCACATGCATGACATGTACATGGAACCAACTGCACACAACACCACACGTACAACATGTATAGATCACCACATACACACATCACCACACGTACACTCATGCACTCCACACCATATGTACAACACACACACAATGCCATATGTACATAGCACTGCATATAAAACATGTACATAGCACCATACATAAAAAACACCACATATCCAAGATGTACATAACACCATCTATACCTAGCATTGCATATGAAATATACACACAACAACATATATACAACATGCACACAACACATATGTGCAAAATACTAAATATGTTACATGTACACACCACCATAGGTACAATCACTGAATATACAAGATGCACAACATATACACAGCAATAGTACTACACATCCATAGACCACACACTGAACCCACAAGAAACCTTGATTCTAGTGTCTTTCCACTATCCATGCTTATCCTAGCATGTCATAGATCACACTACTTTCACTTCGCTGATGTACCCATCGACATTACCTGTCCATAACATAAACATAGGCATAGTACAACCATATAATATGAATTCATGTCCACATGGTACTGACCTCATAGACCTGTTAGATTTACTCTTCCCACATGATTCCTCATAGGACCAAGAGCTTCTTCACGCCATTCACCTGCATAAGAAATCATTCCTCCACAATAATGATCCTTGGAAGCCCTGTCAGACAATGACATAGATACATACATAGATACATATATACAATCATTAGCATGGAACAATCATAATCCTTTTGTAGAGTGTCTTCCGGATCCATCGCATTAGTATATTCACATTTATTGACGTTTCAAACCTGCTACGAGGTTCATTATCAAGGTAGAGATGTGAGGGAGAGAGATCTCAAAAATTGGAATGAGGCCTGGGAATGATGGAGGCGTCCCTACAACATTTGAGGAAAGTGAGGTTAGACTTCCTTCTTGGAATTATACATCTGTATCGCTCAAATGTGTGTATTCTTTTAGCAATGTACCTTCCATATAGGTATGTAATTTTAGATTTCAAACTTCTGATAAACATATATACATATAAACATTATCATTAAACACATATAAATATTAGCATTAAACACTCATGATCCATGATGACCCTGTCATACACGACATATATACATACATACATATATGCATACATAAACATCAACATAATTCGATCATGATCACATCGTAATTACCAGAAAGCATAAGGTCAAGGTTAAGAAAAATTAATTTATCATTGCACAATCAATAGTTCCCAACATAGCCAAGGCATATAACAACTACGATCCATTTTATATACCTTTTCTGTTACCTTTCTTATGTTTGTACTTCTACCATATATTTACCACAATGGACCCAACCGATCCAACTGGTTGTCATATTCTTACGTTCAGCTGCCCTTATACATGCACCGGGCTTCATATGAGTTTTACATTACCTATAAGGTTCCATTAAGCTCTCACATAGCTCCATCACCTTTCCTCTTTCCTAGCCAATTCCCAAGACTCTCAAACAAAAGGAAAGAACAAGAAAAAATCAAGAAGAAAACCATGAAAAACAATTACAATACGACACCACAAACAAAGTGGCATGATCATGCACTAGATGCAATCAAGGCCGCAAATCAAGCACAAAAAAATCAAAAAGACTGAAAACACAAGACTAACAAAAACCACCATGACTCAACCCCATGGTTACCAAAGAAAGATCAACCTGATCCTTCTTCAAGATTTCATAACAATATCTTTTTCCATGAAATCCCGTGCATCATACTACCATAAACACATAACTGTCAGTGCATAAATAAACATAATAATATACCATTTATCTTAACTTGTTGTGCAAAACACGTTGCCTTGTAACTGAACACACATGTCAGTAACATGTTCCAAAGATCAAGACATCATATATATTAATTTGAAACCAACCTTTGCTAAGTCTAAAAACCACATCATAATCAACATTCAACTCACAATCATCTGTCATAATACATGATACTACAACTATCGCCTATTTTAACTCAAGTAAATATCAACTATATCAGTGCATACATGTTAGTGAAATCGTCTTAAAGCAATATCATTCCCTCATGAACTCTTACAAACACTTTCTCATATCATGCAATTAGTCCAAAATTCAAACAAACTATAGACGTAACATGTTAGATAAATCAACTAGGCGATATAATGGACACCAAAAACTCAACACCAGATAGATGACATGATCAAACAATCAAGCATCAAGTACACGACATAAGAAAAATCATACCTTAATGTATCTCAGGGGAGGCTATATTGTCTGCAAAATTGATCTAGGTTAGCACAATATAACTTCACAACACCTAAAATCAACAAAAATAAGGTCACGATATCCATAAAAATAACTAGCTAACATGTTCACATCATAAGCTCATAAACAATTGTCAGATGCATAACAATTACAGATTCACAACCAAACTAGATTAATATGACATAATATCACAAATAAATCTACTCATAACTAAATTTCATAACCTTATCCATCTTCCTCGGCCAATCCAATTTAGAATGATACATATAATATCAAGATATTACTGCTATAACCCTAACCATCAAGTTAACTAACATATAACAACAACAAGTTAACATATAACATACTCATCAACTACATATAACATAATTATCAAGTTAATACCATGCTTGACTAACCAACACATATACATATGATAACACTAATTAACTAACATCTATCATGTATGTAACCATAAAATAAATAGAATGAAAGGCATACACATAACCATAATGCATATGACTACACTAATCAACTAGTATTTATCACATATGTAACCATACTAATAGAACGAAAAATATATAAGTAACCCTAATGCTTACAACAACCATGAATCACATAACTGCATGCCAAGTATACAAACTTGTATGACGATCTTCTCTTACCCCAAAGTCCATTGGTACAACGTCACTTTAATGATATTTACATCCTTCTCTATCTTAGCCAACACATTAGTATCGTAACATACCAAGTCATCACGATGACATAATTGCATACGACCTTATTCACAAAAACCTCAATTAAAAAAATGCAAACTTGACCATATGCACCCACTCGACATGCATAGCCAATCATGAACGACCAATGCATGTTAAACATATGACATCACACAAGTAAGCATACACGAATAACACTGAAGCATGACCAATATGTAACCCTAGCATAAGCAAGAAATGCATATACAATAAGTAAAAATATGTAAGCAATCGTGCATGAAAAATAAACAAGGATGACCAACACATAACCTGTCATACACTCATGACAACATGTTGAAAACAACACCATCAACATTTCCATGGTGACACCATTGCCACCATGGCCAACACAACAGAGATGAAACAAGCACATATAGACCACAAGCATACTAAAGACATATGTAATCAACATAAATGCATGATTAATACACTTCCCATCCAATATAAGGTTTGAACCATGCTCTGATACCACTTTGTGGTATCATATATCACACAAAGAGAATGATAACTAGAGATCATTGAAAGAGAAAGGAAACCATACACCGCCCAAGGAGATCACAACCAAACTCTAATACCACACTGTAACACCCTCTTCCCACATGTACCCAAGTAACCAACCATTCAGGGTAAACATGTGACGAGAGGCTAATATATGGGATTAAACCTCCTAGGTGACCTTGAGGAAGTGGAATTGATGAAAACACAACATACAGACCTTGTAAATCAACAATGACACCCACAGGAGAAAAACCAACCTTTCAGGCCTCTTATCCCTGGGTCACACTGACATTTGAGCTATATCCGTAGGAATAAAATTACATATGCACAGTCAGGAGGCTATATTCGTAGGAAAAACACTACATGCCAATGGATAGGGCCCCAAAATATCATTTTTGTGCCTACAACTCCGAGATTTGAGCCAAATTTTAAGGCCCAGAGCCCAGGTCACTTCCCACAACTTTATGAAAACTTAAGGGATGATAAAATAACAAAAGGAAAATGATATAGAAGCAATCACATCAAGAAGAACTCATCTGAACCCCTCCTAGCCATGGAAAGATTTTTTTCAAACATGTCACAAACATTGAATCTACAGGGGTAAACAACATATTTAAGCATAGGGGTCTCATACTTATCCGAGAATCGATAATAAGCATTTATTCCCTACATCATTAACTTAAATACTATATATTTGAACATAGATACATTGTGTATTAATTTACAAGTAAAAACATGGGGAGAGCCATACATCATCACTGTAAAAATTCATGCTCATAACCGATAAATAACAACAGAAATACCATGGATATAATAACAATATAATCCACATATAAATCATTACATTTGCATACCAAATACTAAGGGAATGAATTGATCATTACTGAATGTAGAAAGCAACCGGAGATGGGAATTTAGTGTTCCACCCGACCATATATTGGATGAGCCAAGTCACACTTCAGCTAATCATCCCTGTTGAGATTGCAACAAGATGATGAGCTTAGTGGAAAGAAGTTGCCTTCACTAAGTGGGCCCGCAGGCTATTTTTGGCACAAGTCTATTTTTAGACATGTCGATCATATTCTATGAGTTGCAAGATGCTATTTGTGGATGGTTGGTCAAGTTGGAAAAATAGATGGACTTCTATTTTTTAGACATATTGGGTGGAATCTATTTTTAGATTTCCAGTATAAAAATAGATATGTCAAATATTATTAGCTCTTAATAATATTTGGACTATAAACATTATCTTATTCTCTTGGAGCACTTCAATTAAGTGCAGAGATGTGGCACAGGAGCTGACAGAAGGAATTACGCTATTCCTAAGGGTTAAGTGGAGCTACTGCATGGATACTTCAGTTAGAACTCATGTGACAGATTTTGGTGGAGTTATTGAAGTAGTTGGTGGAGTTGTGTTCAGTTTAACTGAGTTAAACATAGTTGAGCTAGTTGTATCTAGTCTAACTGATTGATACACTAGTGAGAGTGGTGTGAATTAATTATTAATTAATTCACTAATTATTAACTCATTAATCAAATAGTGTGTGATCAGGAGAATCTTGGATGTATAACATATTAGTTATATAAATTTATACATGGTATCAGAGCGATATTGATCATTGGAGCAATTGCAAAACATTGAAGCAGTTGAGTTTTGCGCTGGTGGAATTCGAATTTGCAGTAGTGTTTTCTTGGTGTCAAAGTTGAGATGTCTTCCAACGGATTGCGATTGGAGTATGCCCTTGAGTGAAACTTGAATTATATTGCATGGAAGGACAGGATGGAGGCAGTGCTGGATGACAATGGGTTGAAGGAGTTCATAGATGCAAAAATTCCAAAACCTGCTTCTAGTGATGCTGCCGCACTTGACGCATGGAAAAAGAAGACAGAAAAATGTCGAAGGATTCTGTTGGAATTTGTGAAGGATCACATAGTGTCCATCCTTCATAGTAAAGCTTCTCCATTCTTGATGTGGAAATATTTGACAGACTTGTTCCAAAGCAAGAGCGACCAGAGGAAGTTGGCGCTCAGGGATAAACTCAGGAACATAAAAATGGAGAAAGGCGACAGTATACCCAAGTACCTCACAAATTTTTTCCAGTGTAGGGATGAGCTGGGAAGTGTGGGGGTTACTGTAAATGATGAGGACTTGGTGAGCTTGGCTCTCCTTGGGATTCCGAAGAGTTGGCATTCCTATCAGGACTCTTTCAATGGTCGGGAGAAATTGCCAGGATGGGAGCGACTTTGGTCAGATCTTGTGCAAGAGGAGATAAGGTGGAATACTAGGGACGGATCTTCATTGAAGAGTGTAGATGAAAAAAATTGCACTTTGGCTGCCAAAGCAAGGAAGGGGAAGAGAAAGAAGAATTCTTCTCAATCCGGTGCGAAAGGCAAGAAGTAGGATATGTCCAAGGTGAAGTGCTTTCACTGTCACAAACATAGACATTACACCACTAATTGTCCACAGAAGAAGAAAAATAAGCAAGCTGCTCGATCTGCAGCTGGAGAGGCCTTAGCCTCGCAATTTGAGCTGGATTTTTCGCTGATCGCATGCTTGGTCTCAAGTGTGATGGGTTCAGTGTGGTTTCTTGACAGTGGGGCATATTTTCATATGACCGGAGACAAAGATTTGTTTACTTATCTGGATGAGAAAGATCTTGGAGTGCACATCGAGATGGGCGATGATGGTAGATACAGTGCGACCGGTATTGGTACCATTTCTTTTGAGAGGGATTCTGGTAAACCCTTCGTATTGAAGGAAGTGATGCATGTTCCAGGATTGAAGAAGAATCTTATCTCTGTGGCCATGTTATAAGACAAGGGATATGATGTTGTCTTTAGCGAGGGAAAGGATTTCCTGCACAGCAAGGAAACTGGTGAAACCCGGAGGATAGGGGTTCGAGTTAAGAACCTTTATCAATGCAGATGGCTATGCAAGAATGGTAGGCAAGGGAGAAGGAGTTGGTGAGCTCTGGATGAGGGCAAGCTTATGGCATTAGTATTTGGGCCATATTCTCACCATGGCAAGCGAAGATTTTGCGCATTTCACCAGTTTCCAAAGGTACACTTGCGCAATCAGATCATTGCAAGGGATGTACTTTGGGAAAATTTGTGAAATCCACCTTTCACAAGAAGGATAGTCGCGCCACGATGATCCTTGAGAGAATTCACACAAATGTGTGTGGACCTTTCTCCGTAGATTCGACAGCAAAGCACATGTACTATGTGATATTTGTTGATGATTTTTCTCGGAAGTGCTGGATCTTCTTCATGCAGAAGAAGAGCGAGACATACTCAAAGTTTTGTGAGTTCATGAACTGCTGAGAAAGAAACGGAAGCAGGTGAAGGATCTTAGGAGCGACAATGGTGGTGAATTCATCTCTTTAATGAATCATGACTCTTTATGCCAAGGAATTTGATGAGAGCTCATAGCGCTCATAACCCACAACAAATGGGCTCAGAGTGAAAGAATAGAATGATCATGGTGGCTGAACGGCAATGTCGCATCCTCGTAGCTCTACACTTTTGGTTTGGGGCATGCAATACCGCGGGTAGAAGTCGATGCTTTCACGATACTTGGCATGAGTACACCCGAGGAGGCGTTCAAGAGGGCCCGATATTTCCCATTTGAGGATTTTTGGTTCAATTACATTCATGTGACAAAGGATGCCATAGGGAAGAAGCTGGGAGCCTTATCATTAGAGGTTAGATATTTGGGGGTACACTGATACCTCACAACTACCATTTGTATTTTCTGCATGGCCACAAGACTGGCAGGTGCGACGGGATATAAAATTTCATGAGGAGAAAGCCATGAAGTGTTTTCTTGAGAGGGAGCCACACTTGCATGCAGATGAGGAGCTATTAGTTCCTAAGGATGAGCCTCTGGATGTGGATCAGCCACAAGAGGAGGTTCATGGAGTGGAAGAAACCACTCATGCAGCGCCAACCATCAAAGGGCGGAAGCGCACTACAGAAGCTGAGCGACTGATTTAGGATGCAGAGAATATTGTAGGAGAACCTACATCACAGTGCAGATAGAGACAGTCACCTGAACGGTATACTAGATACATGGCTCTTATGAGCAAGTGTATCGTGACAGAGCCATCCTCTTTTGAGGAAGCTGTGGAAGACCCCGCATGGGTAGATGCCATGGTGGAAGAGTATGATTCAATTTTTAGAAACAATGCATGGGAGATTGTCCCAAGGCTGGAAGGGAAATAAGTGGTAGGTTCGAGATGGATCTATAAAGTGAAGCAAGCAGCTGACAAGAGTGTGGAGAAGTACAAGGAAATATTTGTTGCCCGAGGCTTCTCACAGATTGAGGGGATCGATTATGAGGAAACCTTTGCACCTATCGCAAGGTATTCTTCCATACGGACGATTCTTGCTCTCTCAGCGCAGATGGGGTGGCACATTCATCAGATGGATGTGAAGACTGCATTCCTCAACGGAGTGATTGAGGAGGAGGTGTACATATAGCAGCTCGAAGGTTTCGAGATCTTCAGTAGCAAGTCGCATGTGTGCAGGCTCAAAAGAGCGCTGTATGGGTTGAAACAAACACCTCATGCTTGGTACACATGGATAGATAGTTATTTCACCAGACTTGGATTCTCCAAGAGTGAGGCAGATTCGAACCTATATTAAATTGTGGTGGAGGGTAAGTTGCTGATCATTATACTTTATGTAGATGATTTGATTCTGACAAGTGATGAACTCTTGATACACTCATGTAAGGCTAATCTTGCAAAGTAGTTTGAGATGAAGGACTTGGGCCTCCTTCATTATTTCTTGGGATTGGAAATTTGGCAGCGCAGTGATGGATTGTTTGTGTCTCAAGGCAAGTATGCCCGAGAGATACTGGAGAAGTTCAACATGCATGGCTGCAAGACTATCGACACTCCTCTTCCTGGTGGATGGAGGAAAGAGACGTTGCACCCAGAGGTGGAGCACCATCGACAACTGGTGGGTCGCTCATGTATCCGGTCACATAACCCACATATGCGGTGGCTGCTAACCAACTTTCACAGCTATGGCGGCTCTCACCAAGCTCTTTTGGAAGGCAGGCAAGCATGTATTGAGATATCTTAGAGGCACATTAGGATATGGACTATGGTACAAACATTCGGATGAGGTGAAGTTGTGTGGCTTCACAGATGCAGATTGGGCAGGGAGCCCAACAGACAGAAAGAGCACATCTGGAGGGATTTTTAGTATTGGGTCGACAACAATTTCTTGGTATAGCAAGAAGCAGAGATCCATGGCACTCAGTTCAGTAGAGGCCGCGTATATTGCAGCGAGTTTGGCTGCATGCGAGGCTATATGGATGAGGAAGATCCTGGTCGGGTTGTTTAGTTCACACTTAGATCCATCGTGATATATATTGCAGACGAGTTGTATCAAACTTCCTCATGATCCAAAGATTTCATGATAGATGAAGATAAACACACACATATCTCTCCGATCATCATATCAGAGATTGTGTGCAGCATAATATCATGTTACTTTCATACATTCCCACGGAGGATCAGGATGTTGATATCTTGACGAAGGCGCTCACCAGGAGCAAATTCGAATACCACAGGGGCAGGATAGGGGTTGCAGATAATCCTTATCTTCTTGAGAGGGAGTTTTGAGATTGCAACAAGATGATGAGCTTAGTGGAAAGGAGTCGTCTTCAATAAGTGGGCCCGCAGGCTATTTTTGGCGCAAAGTCTATTTTTAGACTATGTTTATTTTTAGACATATGGATCATGTTCTATGAGTTGCAGGATGCTATTTGTGGATGGTTGGTCAAGTCGGAAAAAACAGATGGAATTCTATTTTTAGACATATTGGGCTGAATCTATTTTTAGATTGCCAGTCTAAAAATAGATATGTCGAATATTATTAGCTCTTACTAATATTTGGACTATAAACATTATCTTAAACTCTTGGAGCACTTCAGTTAAGTGCACAGATGTGGCACAGGAGCTGACAAAAGGAATTACACTATTCCTGAGGGTTAAGTGGAGCTATTGCATGGAGACTTCAGTTAGAACTCATGTGACAAATTTTGGTGGAGTTATTGAAGTAGTTGGTGGAGTTGCGTTCAGTTTAACTGAGTTAAACATAGTTGAGCTAGTTGTATCTAGTCTAACTGATTGATACACTAGCGAGAGTGGTGTTAATTAATTATTAATTAATTCACTAATTATTAACTCATTAATCAACTAAAGAATACAGGATCGCTAATCCATGGTATTGGACAAGCTTTCAAAAGGAGACCAAAGAAGAGGTAGTAAAGAGCAAGAGACTATAGTATAAGGATTGCAAATGTCAATACGTTGGCTGGAGATGCCAATGAGGATTATGTGAGCAAGGATGGAACAATTGAAGTTCATTCAGAGCCATTCTTCAGCAGTGATTGTGCAACAGAGGCAGGCTAGCAGGTGGCAGAGATTGGAGCATGTGATTTGCTAGATCGGACCTGTTTAGTGTGTAGCAATTGTAGATTGTACTAAGAGCTTGTGAGGAGCTGTGTATGATGATTGTTACATGATATATATGACATATAATATACATATATTTTGGGGTTTTCAGCTTTAAGCTTTCCCATAAAATACTGTGTTCATATGTGTGAATGTTTATGGTTTTAATGTGTGTATGCAATTGATTTTATTTCCGCAATTAATGATCAATGGTAGAAGAGATTCTGTATTGTGCATGAAGTCAAATAGTGTGTGATCAGAAGAATATCAGATGTATAACATATCAAATATGTTCTCAATCCCGTGCCATTCCAAGCCACAATGTGGATTCCATCAAACAAAAACACATTAATAACAACCAATACAGGGCTTCTAGAGGCAAAACCACCTCAAACATCAACCAGTGATTCCACCTCATGGTTGGAAATAACAACCATCACAGATTGGTCTCTATCCAAGTTGTTCTAGGGCTTTAGTGTGTTTGTTCCAACCAGGGCATCTAGGAAAAGTAAATCAACCCCAACTGTTATAGGGCTTCTAGAGTGTTTGTCCAACTAAGGCTTCCAGGACTAATAACTCAACCCATCAAGGGATGATCCGGATTTATGTAGGAATGCAATAGAATAAACACATTACCATAACACAGATGCAAAGAGAAGTATACTGCCTTAATATCAAAGAACTGAAATTTGCTTACAGACAGAATGGAAATAAAACTAGCTAGGGCGCCGGTAGCTATCTCTGAGAAGAGATGTGGCGGCTACAGGCCTCTGAACTGAGTTACAATGAGGCTCGAGGGCCTATTTATTATTGAGAAACAATGGATAACTCTAAACATCCAAAAACCTAACCCTAGGAGATGAAGCGCCAAAACTATGGGCCCCGTTTGGGTAAATTGGTGTTTCAACTTCCCAGGGACGTAACTTTGGCATACTATCTCTGTTTGACGCACATGATACATCATTAGAAATATCTATCCAAGGAATACAAATTTTGCCATGAATATCCATTTTGAAATGGAATGATATTCTTTGGATGGCGCGATGCCCAAAAAACTTCATTTAGGGCCTCAAAACGGATCTGGAAGTTCAGGACCCAAAAAACTGCTAAAAATAGTAAGTTGTGCCGAAACTGAAAAAATGAAAGAGAAAATGGTGGGGCCCTAAGTGGAATAGGTGGGTGGCCACCAATATCCACCTGGATCATTCCTCCCCCCTTAGGAAGCAATGGTCCCCATTGCGTTGAGTTTCTCCATGAGATGAGGAAACTTCTGTTGAACTTGGTCCCTGGTGAACCACTTGCCTTGGTGTAGGAGTTGGCCAGCTTTGACAACTCGATACAGTTGGATATTCTGTTGGCAAGTGTTCTTTATTTTCATGTCCCTGACATAACTGTAGGCTTGTTCCATGGGCCTGGGTTTAACCCTATTGGTGTGAGTTTTTTGTTCTCATAAATGTCCGAGCGATGTTTCATCGTGCCATGGATAGACTTAATAAGGTGATTCCACATTGAAGACTCAGCACCAAGGAATGGTGGAATACCGAGCTCTGGCTGGAATTGTTCCCTATAGCGTTGGTGCCTTGGTGATGTGGTATGACCCGTATCGAAGGAAAATCTTGCGGTGTCCAAAGAGGCGCTCCTTTTTCAAACAGGGAATACTTTATCGCCCACTCGAATTTGCGGGCACTCCCAGTGATCATGGTGTTGCTTGTACTTGGAATTGGCTTGGTCCAATATATCATGAACCTATTGGCGGATGTGTTGAATGCGCTTGATGAAGCTACTTGCTTTGTCAAATTCAGACTGGACATGAGCTGAATCGGCCTGAGTAGCTGCAAATGGTATGGCTACATCAATATGACATAGTGGTTGGAATCCCAAGCCCACCTGAAAGGGGTTATGGCCGATTGAACTGTGGAGAGACCGATTATAAATATGTTGTATATATGGGAGGCTCTCATCCCATGTGCATGGATGCTTTGAATTGTACATGCGTAGAATGTGTACAATCATTCTGCTGACGACCTCTGTCTGGCCATCTGTTTGAGGATGGAAAGCTGTGGACTTGGTGAGCTTGGTATCCAAAATTGACCAGAGGCTGGACCCAAATGTGCTGAGGAACCTGCTATCCCGATCTGATATGATAGACAGTGGGATCCCAAAGTGCACCCACACTCGTTCAAAGAAGAGTTTAGCAGTGGCTTCTGCTGTGATATTCTTCTTGTAGGCCGCCATGATGGCCATCTTCGAGAATTTGTCGACGACCATGAAAACACAGTCATTTCCCTGCTTAGTAGAAGGTAGGCTCCATGTAACCCTACGTAAGATGGATCTGCAATGACTAGGGGTAGGTAGCAGAGTATATAGGCCTTGCTTCTTGATGGTTGATTTGGCAATGGCACAAGCAGTGCAGGATCTGATGTGCTTCTCGACATCCTTTCGAAGGTTCGGCCAATAGAAATACTTCTGCAGGATTGCTACTGTTTTCTCGACCCCGAAATGCCCAACAACTCGACTGTAGCGTGCATCCCATATCATCTTGTCACGCTCGCTTGAAGGAACACAAAGGTGTCCCAGGTGACATAAAAGTGCATCTTGGAGGTGAAAATTTGGAACTTGCGCACCCCCCAAGAGTGCCTTGTAAGTGTCAACTTGGTAAAATAAATTGTTCCCTCTAATTCTTCCAATAATTCATCAATCATAGGAATGGTAAATCTATATTTAATAGCGAGCTTATTGAGCTCCCTATAATCTGGACACATGCGCCATGATCCATCCTTCTTGTGCACCAATATTACTGGAGCAGAGAAAGAACCTTGACTAGGTTGAATTATACCAGCCTCTAACATTTCTGCAATCATACATTGAATTTCCTTATTTTGTACATAAGGATATCTATAAGGCCTAATATTTGGAGGAACACTTCCTGGAATCAAATGAATAGCACAATCAAGATCACAACTAGGTGGAAGTCCTTTGGGAGTTTCAATCACCTTGGAATGATTGTCCAAGGCCTTTTGGAGATCTAGATAAATAGATGATTTTGATGTTGGAATTTCTAGTGAGCATAATTGTGCAATTACACCTCATTTTTCTTTCTTCAGAATATTTTGTAGAAATTATATAGCATATGCATGTATATATCCAGATTTTCCTGATCTAACAATATTTATCTTCCTGCTAAATACAAAATCCTTCCACTGTTAATCTTTTGCAGAAATTTAAAACTCAATTGCAAAACACATGAAGTAACAAAAACAATCGCACATAACACAGTTGTTTAACAGGAAAGCCTGAAGCTAAAAACCCCAAATATCATATTATGTATGTCATGGAGATCATGTAACAATCTCATATAAAGCTTAGTACATCAACCTCTCGGTACAATCAATCATCACACACTAACAAGAAGAAATCTGAAAATCCATGCACTGATTTCTTGCCACCTGATAGCCTGCCTCCACTACATAATCCCTGCTGAAGAAGACCCCTAAATGAATTTGAATTGGCCTTTCCTTGACTGCACAATCCTCATTGGCGACTCCAATGTGTGTGTGATGCAATCAATGCATCACTATAGTCACAACGGATAGTCCATATTGCCATTTCACCTATCTCTCCACTTGGTCTCCACTGGAACTAACATGCACTATAGTTAAATGTTGTATCTGTTCAGTTGTTAGTAATTTATTAGTTGTGAATTAATTAACTAATTAATTCACTTAACTCTCACTAGTGTATATTTTAGTTAGACTAGATACAACTAGCTCAAATGAGTTTAACTTCATTAACTGAGTTAAACTAAATAACAACTCCTGTAACTACTCTTCTAACTCTGCCATAATTTTTCCACTTTAGTTATAATTGAGTCCTCATGCATGAGCCACCAATAAACCCTAGGAATTGCGTAATTCCTTTAGCCCACTGATTTTCCAAATCTGTTCACTGAAATAAAGTACTCCAAGAGTATAAGTTGATGTTTATTGTCAGATTATTATTAGGAGCTAATAATAATCGACATGCATCTATTTTTAGATCAACGATCTATAAATAGTCTTCCCCCAATATTCTAAAAACGGAATTTCATCTATTTTTCCAACTTGACCAACCATCCACAAATAGCATCCTAAAACTTCTGAAATATGATCATCATGTCTAAAAATAGACATAGTATTAAAATAGACTTGCACCAAAAAATAGCCTGTGGGCCCACTTAGTAAATGTGACATATTTTCACTAAGCTCATCATCTTGTTGAAACTCAACAATCCCTCTCAATAAGATATGGATTATCCTTCACCCCGATCCTGCCTCTATGGTATTCAAATTTGCTCCTGTCGAGTGCCTTCATTAGAATATCTGCATCCTGATCTTCCGTAAGAATGTACTGAAGCAACATGATCTTCCGCTGCACACAACCTTTGATATGATGATACCGAATATCAATATGTTTAGATCTATTATGAAACACAAGATTAATTGAGACTTTAATGCAACTCTGATTATCACAATGTATCATTGTAGGATCTAAATGTGAACCAAAGAAACCGACCAGGATGTTCCTCATCTAGATAGCCTCACATGCAACTTGACTTGCTACCATATATTCTGCTTCCGTTGAACTGAGTGTCACGTATCTTTGTTTCCTACTATACCAAGAAACTGCTATAGATACGATACTTAAAACCCCTCCTGATGTGCTCTTTCTGTCCATTGGGATGCCTGCACAATTTGCATCCGTGAAGCCATGGAACTTCACTTCATCTGTCTGTATGTACCATAAGCCATACTTAGATGTGCCCCTGAGATACCTCAGGACATGCTTGCCTGCCTTCTAAAAGAGATTGTTAGAATTAACCATCGCTTGTGAAAGCTAGTTCACCGCATAGCATATGTCTGGTCTTGTATTAACTAAATACATTAGCGAACCCACCAAATGTCGATAAACAGTGGCACCCACTACCTTTGCCGCTGCGGCATCCTCTTTCCTCCAATTTCCTAGAAGAGGAGTGTCAATAGGCTTGAAGCCTTGCATGTGAAACTTCTCTAGTATCTCCCATGCATAATTTCCTTGAGACACAAACAATTCACCTTCCCACTACCATATTTATAATCCAAGGAAATAATTAAGGAGGCCCAAATCCTTCATCTCAAACTCCTTTGCAAGATCTGCCTTACATGAGTGTATCATCTACTCATCACCCGTTAGTATTAAATCATCAACATAAAGAAAAATGATTAAAATCTTACCCTCCACCACAATTTGGTACAGGTTTGCATTCGTCTCACTCTTGGTGAAGCCAAGTCCAGTGAAATAGCTGTCGATTCGTGTGTACCAAGCACGTGGTGCTTGCTTCAGCCCATACTTTTCTCTTTTGAGTCTGCACACATGCGACTCGCTGTTGAAGATCTCAAATTCTTCAGGCTTCTTAATGTACACGTCTTCCTCAATGATCCCATTGAGGAACACAGTCTTCACATCCATCTGATGAATGTGCCAACCCATCTGCGCTGAGAGAGCAAGGATGGTCCTTGTTGAGTCCCAAATTTGCATCTTTTCCATACACTTTTCCATACCTTTTTCACTCACCTAAACCTCCCAAATTGTCAATATCATGTGCAAAAGAGCATTTAACATGGTTTTTAATTATATTTTTGTGTTTGCTATTTGATCTATATTTTGTTCATTCAGCTGCGGAATCTTGCCACTTTCCGCAGCTGCTGCAACTTTCCGCAGCTATTTTGTGAAACTCTATGCTACAGGTGTCTACAAGGAAACCGAGCCACATGGGCAGGTCAGGAATGACGTGGACATGGTTCGTGTCCCATTGGTTCAAGCAAACTCATCCAAAGAAGCCGCGGTCAAAGGCGTCCACATGGAAGTCAACCATGGAGTTTCATGTCGGCCGGACTCTGTTTCGTGTCACATGAAGATTCATACGGCCGTTTCTAAGCATGCGGAGGATAAATCGACATCTGTACAGGGTTCTAGAGTCGAATTCAAGCATCCACCTCTCGTAGATTTACTTTCCAACACGGCCATGCTCCTATATCTGTGGATGTAGTGGTCTACGTGCTCTCCACTAGCATGAACTTTAGGAAACAGTTATACTTCGTTGTTATATATAATGCGTTTGCATACGCATATGAAGTTAGTCGATATTAGTGAATGTAGTTTCTGTTATCTTTTGATTTAGTCTGCTCTGTAGTGATTACGCTGCACTTGTGCCGTAACATTACCATTCTGTAATGACTGCTTTTTAATATGAGAAGACTCTGTTTTTCAACTTA